>WSYH01000140.1:212685-310190 GCA_036426205.1 Ascaphus truei
GGGCACTTTGTTAGGAGTGAACGCTGGGAAAGACCCTCCCTATGAAGCCCTTGCTGACGAGTGCCCCCCCATGGTTGGTGAGAGCCCTCCCGCGGATGGTGGGGGCCCTCCCGCGGATGGGTGGGGCCTCCTCGGATGGTGGGGGCCCTCCCGCGATGGTGAGGGCCCTCCCGCGGACGGGTGGGCCCTCCCGCGGATGGTGAGGGCCCTCCCGGGTTGGTGAGTGCCCTCCCGGGGTGATCGAACACCCGTGGCACGTGTGCTTCTGTGGCCCCCGAGGACTCTCGGGAGACCACTGCCTCTGCCATGTCGCCACCAGCTGCCCCTGAACATCCTGACTCGGGGATGGAGGTGGAGGAGCACAGTGGACCCCTCGTGGAAACAACCGAGGAGGGGATCCAATCTAGGCTGAGAGAGGCCCCCGCAGAGAAGGACGGGGTCTTGAATTCTCCAGCCAGAGGAGCCTGGGGAGTTGGGGCTCAGAGGGGGTCCTCTGGCACCATGGAGTCGGTGGACTCCTCGATCACCATTATCCCTGCCCGGGAGCTAGATAGTTTCCTGGATGATACCCTCTGTAGACACGGACATACGAAGGTGCAGTTGGCCCTTGAGAGGTGGAAGGATGCTTCGGTCATTCTCCAATCTCTCAGAGTATACATCAAGGCTAACCACAAGCCAAACTTTCCGGGACTATCGAACATACTCGGGTCCTAAAGTTTAACAAAGTGCTGCGAGAGCACGTAAAGGCTTCTCGGGGTGTAGTACCCTGAGCGCCTATGGGAAGCAAACTCTTGATTACCAATGGCTTTGAGCATCGGTACGCTAAACGTGAATGGATGTAAGGACGGGTTTCGCAGGTTCCAGGTACTCTCTTTTTTACAAAAGGGAAAGTATTCTGTGAGTTTCCTGCAGGAAACCCATACCACTCCAGAGGCTGAGCCAGCTGGCATCTGGAGTGGCGAGGCAAGGTCTTTTTCAGCCACCTCACTTCGACATCTTGTGGGGTGGTGACCCTGTTCTCTGAATCCTTTCAACCTGAGAGCTGCTGCTTGCCAAGCTGTGTTGTTCCAGGTCGCCTGTTGCATATCAGGGTCCGACACGAGGACTACACGTTTAATTTCCTGAACGTGTATGTCTCCTGCCAACGGACCCCTGAGAAGGCAGTTCTTCCGTCAGAATGTCTGAATACCTGGAGACAGTCGACGCAGACGATACGTGGTGCTCGGGGGTGATTTAACTGTACCCTCGAGGCTCGGAAAGACCGGAATGGTCCGGAGCCACACCCGTGTTCTGCGTCGGCCTTGCGGGAGGTCATCACCCGCGTACTCCTTGGTAGACGTCTGGCGAGAACAACATCCTGAGGCATCCACTGAGTTCACCCATGTTAGGGTGTTTAGGGTAACGGATGTCCTGGTCCCGGATCGACAGGCTGTATATTTCCAGCCACAGCCTGTCACGGCCCAGTCCAGTTGCCATTAGGCTGGCGCCGTTTTCAGACCACAATTGTGCGTCCGTGACGGTGACGCTGCTACCTGCAGCACCCTCGGCCGCATATTGGCACTTCAACAATACGTTGTTGGAGGACAAGGGGTTTGCGACGACGGTCCGAGACTTTTGGATGGCCTGGAGAGGTTGCAGGTCAGACTTTGCCACGTTAGAGCAGTGGTGGGACGTGGGCAAGGTTCATCTGCGCCTCGTGTGTCAGGAGTACACAAAGGTGCCAGCGGGCGGCGTGATGCTGAGATCGAGGCCCTCAGGGAGGAGGTGCTCGATCTCGAGAAGCCTGTCTGTGGCAGGAGACCAATACCTGCAGAGTATGTACGTGGAGAGGAAGTGCACTCTCCGGGACTTGGAAGATCGGAGAGCTCGGGGGCGTATGTGCGATCCCGCATCAACTTCCTTCGAGAGATGGATCGCGGGTCGCGCCCTTCTTTACGCGCTGAGAGAAAAAGGGGGAAACCGTAGACATATCACATGCCTGTTGGCAGAGGACGGTACCCCTATGACTGACCCGGAGAGCATCCGGACGAACCCGGAGATTCTATGTAGATCTTTTCTCTCGGAGTCCATCCAGCCAGATAAATGCAGGGTCTTATGGGAGGGGCTTCCCACGGTCAGTGAGGATGGAAGGGAGCCGCTTGAGTTACCTTTGACTCTGGCCGAGCTCTCTGAAGCCCTCAGTCTCATGTCCACGGAAAAGCGCGGGGCTAGACGGCTGACTTGGAGTTCTTCGTTTTCTGGAGATGCTGGACCTGATTTCACAACCGGGTCCTAGCCGAAGCCCTTGAGATCGGTGAGATGCCACTTTCGTGTCGGGGGCAATACTGTCTTTGCTGCCGAAGAAGGGGGATCTCCGTCAGATCTCTAATTGGCGACCGGTCTCACTGCTCAGCACGGACTATAGATCGTAGCCAAAGCGCTTTCGCTGAGGCTCAAGTCCTGTGTGGCAGAGGTGATTCACCCCGACCAGTCCTATACTGTCCAGGCCGGAGCATTCATGACAACATTTTTCTGGTCCGGGACCTGATGCACTACGCGCAGAGGACTGGTCTATCACTCGCCTTCCTGTCCCTAGATCAGGAGAAGGCGTTTGACAGAGTGGATCACTGTTACCTTATGCAGACCCTGCGGGCGTTTGGCTTCGGCCCACAATTTGTGGGCTTTCTCCAGATGCTGTACGCCTCTGCAGAGTGTCTGGTGAAGATCAACTGGTCCTGACGGCACCTTTTGTGTTGGTCGGGGAGTACGTCAAGGGTGCCCCCTGTCTGGGCAACTGTACGCGCTGGCCATTGAGCCCTTCCTCTGCCTACTGAGGAGGAGGCTCACTGGGCTGGTGCTGCGGGAGCCCGACATGCGAGTAGTCCTGTCGGCTTATGCGATGACGTGCTCCTCGTGGCCCGGACCTAGATGATCTAGAGCGGGCACAAGCGTGCCAAGAGGTCTAAACGCGGCCTCTTCTGCTCGGATCAACTGGTCCAAGTGCTCCGGCATATTGGTGGGTCCCTTAAGGTGGACTCTTTGCCCCCCACGTTTCGGAATGTCTCGTGGGAGAGCGATACTCTCAATATCTGGGAGTCTACCGTCTGCTGCGGAGGACCCGGCCCCAGAAAACTTCAGTGATCTTGAGAAAGGTCATTGCTCGTCTGGGGTCATGGTGTATGATCGAGAATGCTTTCCTTAGGGGAGGACCCTGGTGATCAACCAGCTGGTGGCCAGTCAGCTTTGGCACCGGCTGATAGCCATGGGTCCAACCCCCGAATTTATCAACAAGATCCAGAGGAGGTTGATGGATTTCCTCTGGATGGGAAGCATTGGGTCTCTGCGGGAGTTGCGTGTTCCCCTTTGGAGGAGGGTGGACAGGGAGTGGTGTGTGTCCGCTCCCAGTTACACACTTTCCGCCTCCAGTACCTGCAGAGATACCTATTCGCAGATCCGTCTCCGCAGTGGTGCCAACTGGCAACCAGTTTTCTTTCGCCAGCTGCGCAATATGAGGTATGACCGGCAATTGTTTATCATCAGGCCTGAGGGTTTGGTAGAGACCTCTCGGTGCTGCCGGCAATATCGGGACTTACTGAAGGCCTGGAAATGGTCTCCTGCGACCAGAGAAGAAACAGGCGGTTGGGGGTTGATCTCCCGCCGAGCCCCCCAATGAAGCCCTTGCTAAGGAGTGCCCCCCCATGGTTGGTGAGAGCCCTCCCGCGGATGGTGGGTGCCCTCCCGCGGATGGTGGGGGCCCTCCTGCGGATGGTGGGGGCCCTCCCGCGGATGGTGAGGGCCCTCCCGCGGACGGTGGGGGCCCTCCCGCGGATGGTGAGGGCCCTCCCGCGGTTGGTGAGTGCCCTCCCGCGGGTGATGCGAACACCCGTGGCACGTGTGCTTCTGTGGCCCCCGAGGACTCTCGGGAGACCACTGCCTCTGCCATGTCGCCACCAGCTGCCCCTGAACATCCTGACTCGGGGATGGAGGTGGAGAGCACAGTGGACCCCCTCGTGGAAACACCGAGGAGGGGATCCAATCTAAGGCTGAGAGAGGCCCCCGCAGAGAAGGACGGGGGTCTTGAATTCTCCAGCCAAGAGGAGCCTGGGGAGTTGGGGCTCAGAGGGGAGTCCTCTGGCACCATGGAGTCGGTGGACTCCTCGATCCCCATTATCCCTGCCCGGGAGCTAGATAGTTTCCTGGATGATACCCTCTGTAGACACGGACATACGACGGTGCAGTTGGCCCTTGAGAGGTGGAAGGATGCTTCGGTCATTCTCCAATCTCTCAGAGTATACATCAAGGCTAACCACAAGGCCAAACTTTCCGGGACTATCGAACATACTCGGGTCCTAAAGTTTAATACCCCCCACAGTGTTGCGAGAGCACGTAAAGGCTTCTCGGGTTAGTACCCTGAGCGCCTATGGGAAGCAAACTCTTGATTACCAATGGTTTGAGCATCGGTACGCTAAACGTAATGGATGTAAGGACGGGTTTCGCAGGTTCCAGGTACTCTCCTTTTTACAAAAGGGAAAGTATTCTGTGAGTTTCCTGCAGGAAACCTACACTCCAGAGGCTGAAGCCAGCGGCATCTGGAGTGCGTGGCGGCAAGGTCTTTTTCAGCCACCTCACTTCGACATCTTGTGGGGTGGTGACCTGTTTTCTGAATCCTTTCAACACTGAGCTGCTGCTTGCCAAGCTGTTGTTCCAGGTCGCCTTTGCATATCAGGGTCGACACGAGGACTCCCGTTTAATTTCCTGAACGTGTATGCTCCTGCCAACGGACCCCTGAGAAGGCAGTTCTTCGTCAGAATGTCTGAATATACGGAGACAGTCGACGCAGACGAATACGTGGTGCTCGGGGGGTGATTTTAACTGTACCCTCGAGGCTCGGAAAGACCGGAATGGTCCGGAGCCCACCCGTGTTCTGCGTCGGGCCTTGGGGAGGTCAACCGTACTCCTTGGTAGACGTCTGGCGAGAAACAACATCCTGAGGCATCCACTGAGTTCACCCATGTTAGGGTGTTTAGGGGTGAACGGATGTCCTGGTCCCGGATCGACAGGCTGTATATTTCCAGCCAGCCTGTCCAGCGCCAGTCCAGTTGCCATTAGCTGGCCCGTTTTCGACCACAATTGTGCGTCCGTGACGGTGACGTGCTACTGCAGCACCCTCGGCCGCATATTGGCACTTCAACAATACGTTGTTGGAGGACAAGGGGTTTGCGGACGACGGTCCGAGACTTTTGGATGGCCTGGAGAGGTGCAGGTCAGACTTTGCCACTTAGAGGTGGTGGGACGTGGGCAAGGTTCATCTGCGCCTCGTGTGTCAGGAGTACACAAAGGTGCCAGCGGGCGGGGTGATGCTGAGATCGAGGCCCTCAGGGAGGAGGTGCTCGATCTCGAGAAGCGGCTGTCTGTGGCAGGAGACCAATACCTGCAGAGTATGTACGTGGAGAGGAAGTGCACTCTCCGGGACTTGGAAGATCGGAGAGCTCGGGGGGGTATGTGCGATCCCGCATCAACTTCCTTCGAGAGATGGATCGCGGGTCGCGCCTCTTCTATGCGCTGGAGAAAAGAGGGGAAACCGTAGACATATCACATGCCTGTTGGCAGAGGACGGTACCCTCTAACTGCCCGGAGAGATCGGGACGAACCGGAGATTCTATGTAGATCTTTTCTCTCGGAGTCCATCCAGCCAGATAAATGCAGGGTCTTATGGGAGGGGCTTCCCACGGTCAGTGAGGATGGAAGGGAGCCGCTTGAGTTACTTTGACTCTGGCCGAGCTCTCTGAAGCCCTCAGTCTCATGTCCCAGAAAAGCGCCGGGGTAGACGGGGACTGTGGAGTTCTTCCGTTTTTCTGGGAGATGCTGGGACCTGTTTCTCACCGAGGTCCTAGCCGAAGCCCTTGAGATCGGTGAGATGCCACTTTCGTGTCGGCGCGGCAATACTGCTTTGCTGCCGAAGAAGGGGGATCTCCGTCAGATCTCTAATTGGCGACCGGTCTCCACTGCTCAGCACGGATTCAAGATCGTAGCCAAAGCGCTTTCGCTGAGGCTCAGTCCGTGCTGGCAGAGGTGATTCACCCCGACAGTCCTATACTGTCCAGGCCGGAGCATTCATGACAACATTTTCTGGTCCGGGACCTGATGCACTAGCGCCAGGGACTGGTCTATCACTCGCCTTCCTGTCCCTAGATCAGGAGAAGGCGTTTGACAGAGGGGATCACTGTTACCTTATGCAGACCCTGGGGCGTTTGGCTTCGGCCCACAATTTGTGGGCTTTCCCAGATGCTGTACGCCTCTGCAGAGTGTCTGTGTGAGATCAACTGGTCCCTGACGGCACCTTTTGTGTTTGGTCGGGGAGTACGTCAAGGTGCCCCCTGTCTGGGCAACGTACGCGCTGGCCATTAGCCCTCTCTGCTACTGAGGAGGAGGCTCACTGGGCTGGTGTGCGGGAGCCCGACATGGAGTAGTCTGTGGCTATGCCGATGACGTGCTCCTCGTGGCCCAGGACAGTGATCTAGAGCGGGCACAAGCGTGCCAAGAGTAGTCTAACCGCGGCCTCTTCTGCTCGGATCAACTGGTCCAAGTGCTCCGGCATATTGGTGGGTCCCTTACAGGTGGACTCTTTGCCCCCACGTTTCGGAATGTTCGTGGGAGAGCGATACTCTCAAGTATCTGGGAGTCTACCTGTCTGCTGCGGAGGACCCGGCCCCAGAAAACTTCAGTGATCTTGAAGAAGGGTCATTGCTCGTCTGGGGTCATGGGTGTATTGTCGAGAATGCTTTCCTTAGGGGAAGGACCCTGGTGATCAACCAGCTGGTGGCCAGTCAGCTTTGGCACGGCTGATAGCCATGGGTCCAACCCCCGAATTTATCAACAAGATCCAGAGGAGGTTGATGGATTTCCTCTGGATGGGAGAGTGGGTCTCTGCGGAGTTGCGTGTCTCCTTTGGAGGAGGGTGGACAGGGAGTGGTGTGTGTCGCTCCCAGTTACACACTTTCCGCCTCCCCTAACCTGCAGAGATACCTATTCGCCAGATCCGTCTCCCAGTGGTGCCAGCTGGCATGTTTCTCTTTCGCAGCTGCGCAATATATGGGTATGACCGGCAATTGTTTATCATCAGGCCTGAGGGTTTAGGTAGAGACCTCTCGGTGCTGCCGGCTATACCGGGACTTACTGAAGGCCTGGAAATTGGTCTCCGCGACCAGGAAGAAAACAGGCGGTGGGGTTGATACCTCGCCGAGCCCCTGCTGTATAATCCGATCCAGTGTGGGGGCTCGGATGTTGGATTCACCTCTATTTTTGCGGTGATATCCTGGCGCAGGTGACCAGAGTCGGAGATCTCCTGGACTATGAGGGCGAGACTGGGTAGGAGCAGAGGAGCTCGCGCCCCGTATGGGTCTGCTTACTCGCGTCCTCGTCGTTTGATACCAGGAGAATTAAAGATGCTCATCCCCCCCCGACTCACGCACCTTCATCGAGGGGTTTTGCAGACCGGAGAGCCTTGTCAACCTATCAACTTCAGCTCTCCCGAATCTTTGCGTAGAACCAAACAAGGCAACCCCTCGAGTTTTCTATCTCCCAAACCTCAGCAGGTTGGGGAT
Organism: Ascaphus truei; assembly: GCA_036426205.1. Taxonomy (NCBI): domain Eukaryota; kingdom Metazoa; phylum Chordata; class Amphibia; order Anura; family Ascaphidae; genus Ascaphus; species Ascaphus truei. The sequence continues at coordinate 220,269 of WSYH01000140.1, forward strand.
ATGTCCCCAGCATGTTTTCGCGGCATGCCGAGGAAAGTCCTGTATTCTCTGGTGCTCATATAGTGCACTACCTCGCTTGTCACCCACGCCCAGATACCATCTGGAGGCGGGTATTTTTTTGGGAACGAGGACGAGAGACCCCTGTGGAGAGCTCTATTCAGCTTTGGTTCCCCGTCCGCCGGGGTTTGAGTTGGAGGGTCCTCCACGGTGCATGAGCACAGGAGAGTATTTGGCACACTTCACGGACTCCCCGCCGCCTGTCTCCCTTCTGTCGGCGGAGCGGAGTCCGTATTCCACATTATCTGAGCTGCGCCAGACTGCAGCCCCTCTTATCCACCTTGAGGAGCCTCTTCTGCAGTTCTGGCTGGGGTTTTTCTCCTCATCATTTTATTTTTGGGTGCCCAGTGTCCCGAGACAATAAGCCTAGGGATCTTCCTAGTTAACCTGCTCCTGGCAGTGGCTAAGGTAGCCATTTACAAGACCAGGAAGCAGTTTGGAGAAGGGGGGGTCCCAACGAACATCGTGGCCGTGTTCCGGGCGCACTCCCGTATCGGGCAGAGTTCACGTAACGCCGAGGCCGCTGGGACGGTTTCGGAGTTTGCCTCCCAGTGGGCGTTAGGCGGGGTGCTCTGCTCGGTATCCCCCATACATGGGTCTTCTGAGTTAACCCTTCTTTTTTAAGTGCACTTTTTACAGTGCACTTGGTTGATTCCCTTATATATTTGTTTGACTGTTTTCTTTGTTCTACTTGGCAACAAGTAGAATTGCTGTTTAACTGAATTGGCCGGCTTCGCCGGCAATCAGTTATTGAACCAGATCCAAAAATAGGCTGCTTCCCTCACCTCAGCACTATCACCTGCTCCTGCTTCCTTCACATCAGCACTATCACACGCATGCTGGTTCACTACCTTAAGATCGTTCTGTCGTAAGATACCAACTGTATCCATAGCTTGAAAAAGTGGGAGTTTAAAAATACAGTTTACCAGGGTATACTTATCTGAAGGTGCAAGGAGGAGCTTTTGATGCGCGTTTCCCTAACGTACTTCCTATTTAGAGCAGAACTTCCACACCTATCTGGTTCTTTCGTCACTACAGTCTTCCCTTTTTTTCTGTGGAGCTCTCGGTACTCTTCGCCCTTACATTTATGGCCATACTTCGCTCTTATTAATGGATTAAAAAAAAAACATTAGGTGGGAGGTCTATCACTGACGTAGCGCGGTGTATTGAGTTTGCTTTCACGTTTCATTACAGCGACCCACGCGTTACAAAGTTTATGTGGCGCACAATTCCCACTTTAGGCAACGCCTTAATGACACTATCACTGTCTAGCAAATCGTTCAAAATCACCACTTGATAAACCTATAATGTTCTCTTTTCTGTCTTATTTTCTGAAAGAAAACATATTCTCCTTAATCAGTGTAATAATATCAGTACTGTTACAAATCGTTCAATGCTAATCAATCCATACAGAATCCTTAAAATAATGATTTCATACATATAACGAGTGCTATCAATGTTACAGACAATTCATCCTCAGGTGCGGCTAACAATCTGTTTACTGATCTTGATGAATTAGTCCATGGGGAATAACAGTCGTCACCACGGGTCCAATGTGGCATTTATTTGTATGTCAGGCCAAATCGCCAACTATCATTGTGAGATGTTATTGTATACATTGGCATTAAGAGTTTACAATCAGTCTGTGTTGCTAATTACTGTATGGAGATTTCGTAAAATGGGTAGCTGTTCACACCAATGTATATACTTTGGTGCACTTTGCACACACAAAGCAGTTGATATGGTACTCTGATCCATACTTGCAGTATAATCAAAACCACAACAATCTTTAAGACAGCATCACCATACCTGAAAATAATTTCATTTGTGTAATGTAGAAATTTGGATAGCTCAAAGCCACATAAAAATTTCAATATTGATAAGGCTTATTTTGAGGATTCTACTGATGAGTTACCACCACTTGTACTCATGGTAATATGTACGACGGACACTTTCTAAACATGGCATTAATAAATAGGGTCCCATTAATGGTATTTTCAATGGAACTGGGTGTATGGTGTTTTTTTTGCGGATGATAACACAGGTTATTAAAACTTTTGTTTTTTTTTTTTTTTTTTAATGACCTAGTCTACCCAAACTTGGGGAACGGTACTCCATGATGTATAGTGATGTTCACATTAGGTGGTCTTGAACACTTTGCTTAATTATCAAGGAAACAAACCAAGGGCTACTCTCTCATTTGCTGTTCTAATAGATTACCATTGCTTTGTCAGCTGTATATCAAGATCATGTGAAGGCTCTGTGTTGTGTGTGCACAAAGCTCCATCAGCCCTCAAAGGGTTAAATATAGCATTCATGTTTATATGCTGTACCTCTCTCCCTATGGGGGACCTGGTATGCGTAGTCTTAAATTTTTTGAACACCAAGCTCGTGTTTGTTATTCCAGCTTAGGCCATTTATACCTGATCTGCAGGCTGGTTTGGCCGAGTTACCACCACATACATATAACAACTAATTTGGTATGTTTAAAAGTTGAATATTCTAGTTCAAAGGAAAATAATGCATGACAATACAACTTCATTTATGGTGCTTCTTAAAAAGATTCTCACCAGCTTGGAAAAAATAAGTAGTAACTCTAATTTTTTTTTTTTTATCTTATTTTTTATATCATTACAACTAAAATAATGTAATATAATAGAAAAAAATGCTTCTTCCCTATTTCAGTGACATGCAAAAGTGACATCTCTCAGCATTCACTATATTCTCTGCTGTACAAAGGACACATACTCCTATTGACTGTACTGGTGGAGACTGGGGGCATGTGGCTAGCAACTCATTTATTTGTTTTGGTATTTATTTGGGCTATGATATATATGTGAAATGAGGGGGAAAATCTGTCAATTGCTTTGTTGTAGCCCAAATAAAATGTAAAAAAGAAGGGAACAGCAAATATAAATGTGATATAAAAAAAGAAGGACTATTGATAAAAATATGCTTGTATTGTTTTTCAGAATATATTGACAAACGCATATTTTCACAAGTGGCCTGCAAATACATATTTGCTGCATTCTGTGTCTTCTTTTTGTCAGGGATTAAAACAACATGCTTAGAAATTTTCTGTGGACATCGAGATCTTGTTTTTCTTTTCTGTGTATCATAATAATAGTATTTTAATGGAGCATGGTCCGTGATGTACAGCAACGTGTAATAGTAACACAATGGTTAGGTGTGGCATTTATTATTTGGTGTCCTTCTGAAATAGAGTGCAATCAATTATTACGCAAAACACCCAATGTACTACAGCTTTAACAAAATTACTTATGGTACAGTAAAATAAATGAACAAGGCGACACATCATTGTCATCTATGTAGCCAGTGGCATTTACATGTCAGTCCAATAAAGCGGTGCCTATTAACCTATCTTTCTTGAAGAGGATTTTTCACCCTAGCAAAACATGATTTGGTGGAGAGTTTCTATGGAAATGTGAGTCCAAAAGACCATTAAACACAGCAAGAATATTTTAGGATTTAAAGTTTTATATAACACATGGTTTACGGTCCTGTGTGTAATACAGGTAACAACTATACTGTAAACAAAATATTACTATACATGTGTAAGCAGACTTCATTGTCCTCTTTCTGTGATTATGTTTTGGGGGCAGGCGGCTACCCGCTGGCCCTATCGGGCTTTGCCAGCCAGGCCAGTGGCTTGAGCGACCAGGCTTTCCCCAGTGGCGGCGGGGTTGGCGGGGGCAGGTGACGTTCTTTGGTCTGCCACAAATGGCTCAAGATTTTAAACAGGATCTTCCCTTTTCGGTCTGATGCCCAACTTTCTGGTGGGTTAGGCCGGGGCCCCGGCTCTTCCTTAGCTGCATGCAGGCCTTTTTTCTCTCCTCCAAGCCATGGCTGCCTCTCTCGTTTGCTGTTCGTGCGTTGTTGCGATGATAACATTATGGGAAGAACTGAACAGGTTACCGGTGGTAGCAGGCCCGCAGCATCTGGGGGGGCGCTGGTCTACAATAAGCATGCTTAGAGACACACGCGCTCCACCTCCAAGTAATGTGTGTTGTATGTATTGGGTTAGGATTGCGAGTGATTCTTCGGAAGCAGAATTGGCGGTTTAGAGGGCGGGGTGGGCGTAAGGTAGGGTTGTACTTGGGGAAATTGGAGGGGGAGAGTGATGAGGGTGGTATGGTTATTCAGCAGAAGTTTGTGACGGACCAGAGGCAGGGTGAGGGGATAAGAGTGAAGAGACAGGGGGAATAGAAGGAGGGGTCCGGGTCATTTGAGGAGTATGATAAGGTGTGGAGCTCACGAGACAGCGAAAAGGTGGTAGGGGGGAGGGCTGTGGGAGGGTAACGTCAATAACTCTCAGTGTTTTGAGCTTTCTGGTAAAGCTGTCTTTGTTTTTGAAGCCTGTGTGGTGCTTATAACAACGAATGTGCATTAAAACCTACCAGTGTACTATAGTGTTGTATTAACTCGTTGGTATTATTGCATGCCTGTGCATGCTTGAGTTATCTCTGGGGGCACCAATCTTATAACCTCGCTAATGTACATTAATACATGTAGAAAAAAAGTACAAGCATTGGCATCCTTCGGGACTGGGGCTAACAAGCACTGACGTATAATTTGCCATTCCTATACCTAGTGGTTCCTTTCCTTTTTTAAAGTGTGACACCCACCTTATAAAAATATATGTTTGCGAAACCCTACAACTATTAACACCTTAGTGGCTACATCATCAGATTTGTTAATTAATATATGTCTTTTGAATGATCACAGGACTTTATATTTTGTGCTCTTGAGCTAGTTAGGGGCGCGAAAACCCTTCAAGAGCAAATGCACTCTCAGTGCATTTGCAGACATCATGGGTGGTATAGCTGTCAATCATGTCATAGCTTCCAAAGGTTAAACAACCCCATACAAACTTTGCTGTTGGGGATGCAAGCAGGTTGGGGATCTGACCCCCTTTGGAAGCTTCTGTTTATGCTGTAGTTTGACAGTCTATATTATATTACTCTAAGGCCTGCGCGACATGGTCAGCGCTTTATGCGCTGGATTACCCGTGCTGCTGATTGTCGGCTACTGAGAGTCGGCTTAGCAGGGGCTCTGCAGAACAGCCAAGCCCCGTTGGGGATAGCGTTGTGTCTGACGGCGTTTGAATTTCCCAGCTTGGCCGCGTAGCGCTAGGGCACGGTCAATGTGAGGGTTCGCCAATGAGGGTGCAACCCAGCTCCGTTTCCTCGGGGGGGTAATCTCGTCCCGGCTTATGCCCCCCGTTCCCGCGGCATGACTGCGCGCTTGTGTACGGCAAGGGAAGACAAGAGCTATCAGCAACGTTCTTCGATTGACTCGGCACTATGTCCAGGCCTTTATTAAGGTGCAGTTTGCACGGCCTAGTAAGTGCGCAAGTTGCACCTGGCTCAGGAGACCCACTATACTGCCTGTGATTCATCATTACATATAGTGTGAGTCAGAAACCCCTTCCTTGGAGACACTCCCTCACTTCCAATAGGGGTTTCCCAAACTCCTGTTGGGAATAATTCCTTGCTATGCCCAATAGATTTTTGAATGTTGTAATTTTTCTCAGGCTTTGAAAATCATAACAAAACTGTGAAAGCAAATGGACTTAACTGTTCAGTCAACACAAGAATTAATACTATTTAGAAAGCTACTTGAGTACAAAAATAATAAATATCAATTATTATATAGCACATACGCCTCTCCACCCCCAGATCGCAGATCGCGTCCCCTAAGTGTTCTGGGTCTGGTATATGTCTCTGTGTGGTTCATACTCGAATGGCAACAGGATGGCCTGAGTTATACGCACGTGGACGATATACATGGTGTGATCACAGGAACAGGTTACTACGGGGTGAAGCCTTCGGTTCTCGTTCAAATGGTGCAGCGCCTCAACTATCCATGTTAAGCCAGCCATGGATGCGGGGTGGAACTCCCTTACCACACGAATCCCGCACTCCCAGGAATTGTGATATAGCGATCACACCAAGGTTTCGTAAACCGAGCTTCTTTATTCTCTATCAGCAAGGGCAAGCAGCCTAGCACGCGCACGACTATGGGCCTTTAGGCAGAGCTCTGAGCAGCAGTCAGCCAAGCTATCATCAGCCGACGTTAGTTGATCAGTGTCACTCAAGTTCCATTGAGGGTTTGCACGCCACTCTGTGACCAAAGGCACGCCAAGTGAGGCTGAGCTCTTCCCTCAGCCCCCTAAGCGGATGAGAGGTACTGGTCCATACCTCACTAACTATTAGTTATATACAGCTCATATATGGAGCTGTCATCTCCTAACACCTACTCACTTGAACTCACACAGCCTAGAACTCGTCAAGCCAGACAAAAAGAAATGCACTGCACTCTTTTGATTCAGCAGCACTGCCCCTGTGTCGCTCTTGATTGGACACAGGTGCAGATTTGACCTTCCCCTCCACCATTCAGGGTCAAGTTGTTGACGTGGGGGAAACCATGATTAACTCCTTGCAAGCCTCCGGCCACTTATCAGGAATCTATACCGAGGGAGGAGAAGAATCTATAGCCCATTTTTCACGTTTACTATAAGAGGCTACATAATATAAAGCAGTTACAACATAAGAAAAGCATGATCTATTAAGAACTGCATGACAATCTACCTAGTTATAAAGTAAAGTAATCAAATGCTTGATAGAAATGTACATATCATTTAAGACAAATATAGATGTGTTGTTGATTACACTATCCAAAAATATTTGAACAGAGGTCACAATTAATTGTTATTCTCTCTTAATTTATTAGAAACAGACGAAAACAAGTATCAATTATTTTCCTTAATCTGTCATATAATTATGGTGTCCTCCACTGCTCCTTTGATGGCCTGGGATGTAGCAACGAAATAGAACATCTATCTATCTTATTACTATCTATCGTCTATTTCTATCTATCTATCTATCACTATCTATCTAATCATCACCTAGGGGCTGATTTCTATCTTATCTCAACCTCCTACTTGCGTCACTACCATGGACCTCTCTGTAGGGAGCCGTTCCGTGCGTGGAGGTCCCGCGGTGCACACAGCCATTATCATAGGGTGGGCCTGCCATGTTGTGTTGGTATTTGGTCGAACTAACATGCGCGCTCGAGTGCACGGAGAGACGTTCGGCGCTATGCGGCAGTGCAATGTGCCGCAAAACGTAGCCAATGACAAGGAGGCTCTGGGGGGTAAAACACAATACCCATGAGCCTGAGCCGCAGCCACATGATGACCAAGGATCCGCGAATAGGAGGCAGGATGGATGGCAGACAGAAAGGGAAGCGTGCGAGGGGCGATAAGACCCACGCTAGCAGAGGGTGTCGGAGGCAGAGAGAGAAGTGTTGTGGTGTGTGCAGGTGGTAGTATACTCGCTTTGACGTGGCGTAGATTCACACCACTCAGCGCCCCAGTGCAGAGCTGAGTCAACCATTAGCTTGTGTTGCTGCCAGGGAAAGCATAGATACCGAGAGACATTTATTACCCTTACTGTATGAGCAGGCTAGGACACAGTGTTCATACTGAGTGTACCGTGTGCGATCAATGTGTTGGGCTCAAGCTGCTGGACATTTCCAACCTGAATGGTGTGAAAGGACTACGAGTGGATCGGCGGTATTGCTTCGAAGTTTGCCTTACCGGCCTTGCGTGGAGTGTAGCGGAAGTATTTAATAAGTGGCCAACAAAACGGTACCTTCAGTCTGATCCCGCTTGGGGAAGGGTTCTTTTGGACACTGGGTTAGTGCACCAAGGACTGATAGTCTTACATTGGACATGGGTGTGGGGTATACACGCAGGTGTGTGTGGAAGTGGATACGAGCTGCTGACAGGCAGTGGGGCCAGTCCACTGGTGTGTAACAAGACTTTATCCGCTATCATGTACTGTTGACTTATAGGTGTTTTATTCTGGAGCAGGGAGTACAGTTAAGGTTTTTGCATCATTATTGTAAAAGTTTACAACGTTGTGCTTGTTACTATTTATTCTTACTAGGGGGAATCTTGATTATGGGGATCCGGTAAGTGGATTAGGTCTGCTGCCAAGACACATCTATTGTGTGCCCCAGGCTCCCCAGTTAGCGTCGAGAGGCCAGATCCTGCTGAGGCAGCTAGGTAGCATATCATGGCACTAGTAGTCTCTCTATAATGCAGGAAAGAGGGCTACATATTCTAGTCTAAATTTATGAATGAGAGAACATTATAGTGAATATGATTTATTAGGAGGAATAATATGAAAGGGATTGCCTTTCTAACTCTATCGATCACTCCCCTCTAATGAGCAAGTGGGAAAACGAACACATTTTGAGATGCGCGTGACACTGTAGAACTTACTATAGGTTGAGGCCGTCTGGACTCGAAAACGCTGTGTTGGGGCCGAACAAATGCATCCCAGGGAGAAGCTACAAGTTTGACTGTGAGTTGATGATGCGGTCATATTTTATGTATATTTGTCAAATGACAAATTGTAACACTCCGTGTACAGCCACCATTTGTATAATAACTGGCTTATCGAATAGAGGTTTTCCTTCTTCCTTCATGTCTAGAACCTATAGCCCTTGGGAGACGAAAATATACTTCTATAATTGTAATTATAAACTCTGAATAGGATCATAGGATAAAAGGGTCTATCAAACTTGCTAATTTATCTGAGCACCCGGCAATGAAGCACTTTTTTATATCAGGGTTCTGGTTTTGAATTAGTTCATACAGCCTGATACTGTATCAGTATATGAGGCCTCACTTTAAAACAACTGAACACACACGGTTTGAAATTATTACAGTGCAGGGAGCAATAATTTTAAAAGATTTATTGATACAATGGATCCTGCTATCTGTCATGCAACACAATCCTTTCCTAATTGTGATGTCAGTCCGGTAGTGGCTACAAAGCATTCACGCTTCGGATTCCTCAAACTGAATATTCATAGGACATATTTGCCAAAGTGAAGGAGTTACCAGGTAGTCTGGTTCTTTGAATAAATGGCCAGTCTCACTTGATTTTGTCCCTTGCTGTCCCCCGTGCTCTCCAAAGAGAGCAGAGTCACGCTACAGTGCAGACCGTTGTGACCACCGGGGAAGCTGCAGCACATCTCTCTTTTGGCTGTGATCTCTTCCCCTCACAGCTCTCATCCAGCCTCCATTACGGTTAGGTAACAACTATTTATGCATTTCTAAATGCTCATGTCTCCAAAGTTACCTGAATGTCACATACCAGTGATGGCCAACACATATCAGATGGACTGCATTTTATTTATACAAAGGACTAACCCCTCCTACCACCAACCCTGCCTCATACTAACCTCTGAACTGCTCTCCACGTTGCGCTTTGGCCTCCTCTACACCAAATGACACATTGACTGCACTTCTGACACTGCCCACCAGAACCACGTGGCCTTCTAATATACCCCCCATTACACGATCCCTACTGTCTTCCATATATCCAGTACGATTACCAGGGCACCTCCCCACCTTTATAATTTTTTAAGAGGGAAGGCTCCACTATCAATGGACTCAATGGCAACTAGAGCTTTTAGTCTATTATATTGATTCACGTTTCAAAGCAGCATATTCCCAAACTTTATATTTGTTTGCAGTGAATTTTTATTTTTGACTTGTGAGGCTCCCCCAACGCAGGAAGCCACTGTGACTTATGCTAAAACCACAGGTTCCAGAGAATCAAGCCTGTCAAATGACATACTAATTTTAAACATTGCATTTTTCATTCCAGTTGGCTCAGTACTAACACTGGCCCTTGTTTAATCACCATAGGTTTATTTACACCTTCGCCATGCTCCTAGTAACCATGTAGACATGTGAAAAATGGACTTAATGTATAAGCTATTTTATTTTTGTCCTGTCTCACTGTATCGTAGGATGTCTTCCTTTTAAAGCAGCAACATAGGCTGTGCAATCTGCGGGGCGTTTTAAAATATAATACTATATATTTTTAATTATAGGATTGATAAGTAAGGGGACTGATCGGTTCGACTGTTGGTATTTAGTCCTCCAGGACCCCCTGCTTTCCGAGATCAATTACCTTCATAGCGTGTCGATATCTCTGCAATAGACTGGAACGTGTGCACCTACATTTTTAAGGCGGCTTTAATAGTCCCACATCATTGCGAGACCTTACTCAAGTCCTGATGTCAGCCATTGCGGGCTCCTATTGGCCAGCAATGACCCCCAGACATTTAAACTTCACAGGATACACCTACTGTGTTAAGTATTCTCTGAGATACCGAGACGGGGTCCCTTGGAGCTGGAAATTAACCAGTTGCTGCCGAACTGACCGCTTCCGAAACCGCGTATTGTATTAAAAATAAAATGTAAAAACACATGCAGCTGGCCTACATCTTTAATCATCTCAGCTTGCTGATATACCCATGACTCATTCAAAAGTTTAACTTTTCCGAATGACAACCAGGGAAATACAACACAATATTGTTTGCTTTTTCCACCTAAACCAATACACAATAACAACTGCAGACTTTTGCAATTGCCTAAATCCATAAAGCCACCTAACTTTTACAACAATAAAATGTATCATTTAAAACCTTATAATATAAAGAGAAGAAACATGATATAAATAACGCAATCAGAACAACAATAATTATTAAGATGCAATCATAATCACAGGACGACAAAACTTAATACCAAACAGCAATATAGTGAAACTGCAATGCTTATATGTGTCACTTTATAGTATTTTTATATTATGTCAATAATAAGAATACCAAATTCCCCCTATAATGTGTTGTCCAAAGGTGCATACAATGTCTATACCTATCAGTGGAACTCATTCATTGATTTTTTTACCTGAGACTAGATCATATTCAATTCATGGAAGCTTCTTTATAGAGATTTCGCAGTATTTTTCATTGTAAATTGGCCCTGAAAATTTTGATTGTAATGCCTGGACTACAATAACATTGATGCATGTGTATAATCAAAATGATATATAAAATGGTAATCGCACTTATTTTTTCATGATAACACATTGGTTGTTTAGGATGAAAAAGTAGAGGAGCCCATGACCACGCATATACTCCATCTATAAAAATGTATCTTATAAAAAAGTAAGTATTGCATGTACAGAAAATGAAACGTTGAAAACTGCAATAGTACAAGGCTTCCGGGTCCATCAAAAATACGACACCGTCTCCCCAGGGTAATAATTTCTCCTGATACAGAACATAACCTGGGGACACGCTGAAGGCTAGAGAAGCAAAAAAAACCGCAATGGTCTGACTTGCACTGTGCAATGTTGAGCATCCTTGATTGGTGCGACAGACATTTTGATGTCAGAATCTTCTTTGGTCCATATAGCTATGAGATCCTTGTTAAGGGATCAATCGTGTTTCTCTGGTATCTACTTTAAAGTTTACAGAAAATTTTCCCCTACTAATCAAACTGAGCATTGTGTGGTTTAGCCATTCTTGACCAACATAGCATGTAGACATAGAGGTCTCCTTTCCCCACCTCAGCAACAGGTATCAGTTCGTGGTCTTAGAAAGATGTGTTTAACTTTGTAATTTTCTGTATATGAATACCTTTACCTTTTTTATTCAGAATCCAAGTCACTATCATACTATACTATGGCGTAGTTGCGTGCTCCTATATTTTATCTTTCCGATAACGTGTTGTGGTTTGCTCATTTTGTCAACATGCATGTAGTGACCATTTGATAATCTTCTTCAGGTGACAAGATTGCCAATTCCGCCTCGATCCTTTTCTATAATCAGTAATTTTGTACTGCATTTCCTTCATTTGTGCTTGTTCCTAGTAACATGCACTGCCCAATTGGTGGTTATAACTATATGAATATGTTTTTTAACTATATATCGACCACCTTTCGAGGTCTCCCATTGATTAGCCCCCTTAGAAGCTTTTTTTATCCACTATTAATATTCCACTGTAATTATTATTTTAAGTTCAACTTCCTTTATATTCTTTGGGGTATTCGTACACATTCCATATTAGTGGGCGTACGCTTATCCTACTCTTGGGTTCTCATAAATCATTTAAAAATATAGTTTGAGTTTGTGTATGGCATATTGAATAAAAAACGATTTGAGTTTTATGTCATGCAAATTTTGTGTAACCAATTGGAAACTTTACTGAAATGGCTTATGTCCACTACAGCAGACGCCTTTATTCTTGCATATTAGAATATGGTTACGTGGCTTAAATATTTATATGACTGTATGCACAGCTAGTGAGTTTGTTTGAGTGATTGTATTTTTACTTATTAATGTAGGGACATATGTATTGACACAGTATCTTGTAGCAAATTTGAAAGAAACCGTAGTGGTTTAACATACTGTAGATGTTTTACCCAAATCTATCTACTCTTATCTTGATTTCGACTTGACATTACAGAGGACTTATATACTTCATACTGTGAAGTTTAAACTGTTTTAAGTTTTATTAACAATTATTATTTTTCTCTTCTTACACAAGCTAAGCAGGCATTATCCTTTCAAATATTTACAATTTTCTTTGGTTGCGTTTCCTTTGTGGTGCATTTTAACTGTCGCTAGTGTATGTAGGTATTGTTCTACCATGGGTCATAACCTCGCCGGCCAAAGTGAAAATGCCTGCCGCCTCCATGACATGATGTAATGCAGGCCATGTCAATTTACATTCTCAGGCAGTAAATCAACTGGAACACACCGTATTTAAAATTTGATATAAATTTAATGGAAAGTTACTTTCCCTGTGTTTTGTCGTAATAATAAAGCTACAGCTACAAACAGCATTTCAAATCAAGACAATCTAAGGGTGTTATCTATCTCCCAATAAGCGAATGTCGTTAACGTCACACATATTGCCATCAAGATGGTACCCTTCAAGTGCACCATTTTAACGCTTCATTTGAGTTAGTGTGAATTGCAGTGTATGCGCTGATCGACTAAAAATACGTTTGAAGTATCGCACCGATGCATGCTATCATACACGCATCAGGCCCTAGGGCAGTGATGCAAATAACCATCACAGGGTCCTAACTGTATGATCTTATTCCACCAGGAGTCTGGTTAGAAGAGGTATGAAAATTGTGTAGACGCCAGTGGTCTGTAAGTAACGCTAGTGGGACTGGTGTGACTTCCGTTTTTGGCAGGTCTGGGACTAGTACTTAATACATAAAAATGTAACATGAAGAACCAAATTTAATAAAAAAACAACTGTTTTAGAATTTTCACAACTCTTTCTTTCTGAAAGTAAAATAGATTGTTCAGAACCAATCAATCGCTTCCTAACAAATGCTTAAATTGGGCATCAATAGGTCAACTATAGTGACGAGTGCACAAAAATGTAAATATAACGAAGGTGGCAAATAATTATAATGTTGTGTATTAGATATATATACTATAACAGCTACGAAATGTAGTCAGACTTACGTCCTCAGCTGAGCCACTGATTTCCACTGTCCGCTGTGTCAGGCGGGAGTGCGGCCGCATGAGCGCCCAGAGAACAGTAATCTTTTCCAGGAGATTATTCTGCGGTTCCATCCTTTGAATGGTGATTCCAGGCGCAGTGTCTCAATCCTCTAGGCCATCTGCAGTCAACCGATTACGTGACATTTTAAGAGAGCGTGTAGTTCGGCAATCTGCATCATCTCTTGCTGTCTTGACTCCCCACTCACTGAAAAAAGCGGAACAGTCGTTTTATTATTTTATAAAATATGTGTTACACCCAGGAATATCATCCATTTGAGTACACTTACCTCCCGTCGTTTGTCACATTATGTCCCTTGGTCGTGTCAAGTTCCTTCCCCTTGAGCATAGAGACCACTTTATCGTGCGCTACATCATGAAGGTGGATGCTATTGGGCATCTAAATCATTCAAAAAAAACGGGACACAGCAAAGCTAATAGTCTTACCCATAACATAGGTTAATCAGGGGACATCACTAGCTGCTAGGTGCTTTTTAGGTGATTGCATGAATCATGTATTATCATTACGTTAGACAGTCAGAGAATCCATTCAGTCAACTACACCGGTACTCGCTTTGGTTCCACCAGTTCACTTCTCCAGTTGTCTCTTGACACTCGATCACCAGACAACACTGTTGAACCCATGATTGGCATGGCTTTGCATAGAAACTCAGCCTCAACTAGAAACCATGGGAAAACTGGGATCGAACAGCTGAGACCAACTCTGGGCCCATGGATTGGGACACGGTGGTCCCACGGAAATAACACAGTGGACTGGAGCTTTTTTTGGGACGCTGGGACAAATTGGAAACTGACCCCAATGGAATAAAGCCCTGACTTTAAATGGCCTTTAAGAGAAGACACCATTATTATATTTAAAAAAAGTAAATTTGAAAGGTAAACCAGAAGGAGAAATAGTATTTGTTTGGAGCATTAAATAGCACTGTTACTTTTATTTGAGAGCACACTCCTTAACACACTGTGTGCACATGACTGCATGTGAAATGAGTAAAACAGGGGTGCCAACTCCAGTCCTCAAGGGCCACCACACAGGTCAGGTTTTCAGGATATCCATGCATCAGCCAGGTGATACAGTTTGAAGACTGAGTCACTGATGAACCACCTGTGCGGCGAAGCAGTGATATACCTAATAATGGCCTGTTGGTGGCTCTGAGATCTTGAGTTTGCCACCCTTGGGTGAAAACCTCCACGTATCCACAGACTCGCCTCCCCAGAGGGCATAAAAAATGAGCAATATCTCCAAAAATCTTCACGCTACACCTCCGTTATGCTGCCACCAGAAGAATAAATTAAAAGACTTATATGCAGGGTCTTGGTCTCCTGTTTACTGGAAAAAATAGTAATTAAACACAAAAAACCAAAGTAGCTAAATGATCCCAAAATATGGTTAATTCTTAAAGGCACCATGTTCAATTAGGTGCCTAGAGACAGTACTTATTACATTTTTTTTTAATATACTAGGAAATGATACACACGCCTCACCCTAATATTCTGAAGTAATATGTATATGGCGGTGCATTGGAAACAAATTACATATATATAGGCAAATGGTCAAGAGGGACACAAAAAGAATTCCCACTTAGTTGCACTCTGTCAATCTCTGTACAAATTTAAGGGGATAAGTTCCCAAAATCCATATTGGACACAAGAGGGTTAAAATCACAAAAAACAAAAAAATATTTATTAACATATACTAACTCTTTTAGGTGAAACAAAATCTTTTTAACTTTTATGTATAAATAAACCATTAAAAGAAAGCGCTGGAGTATGCACCAATGGCTGTGTGTTCATTCACACCTTATTATGCAGAGTAAACATGTAAGCTCAAGGTCTATCCTCAGTAACCTCTTCAGTCGTTTGGTTATCTGTCTAGTATATCCCATACATCAATTGTATAAATATACCAGATCCATAATATAATGGATAGACAACAGTGGTTATAGTATCAACACCCTCAAAGAAACCATATAATCACAGGTATGTAGGTAATATCCACTGTGGCTAGTAGTACTCTGTGTGGATTCAAAACGCCATATCCTGTGGTCTATCAGTATAAGACACGTAATGGGGCTTGCTATATGATCAATACAACCGTGCAGTTTCATGTCTCTGCTCGCAGTCAGTCTTGCGGCATTCTCCCTCTCAACTCCGAAACCGAACCGGCTGACGTCATCAGTGTGCGCGTCGCCCAAGACCCGACGATCGTTTCGCGCCGTAACTCGGCGCTTCAATGGGGGAGGAGTGTACAGTCACCCCAAAGTACAAGGTATTTTACCCTCCTGGGGCAGGGTTGAGGGATTGTCTTGTGTGATGTACACGCGAAACGATCGTCGGGTCTTAGGCGACACGCACACAGATGACGTCAGACGGTTTCGGTTTCTGAATTATCCTACATTTTGTAAATCTGTATGGAAATGACTGGTTTTGTCCCTTCTATCACTCCCGCTGCTGGCCAGAGAGTTCTTGGGGATTTATACGTGCCTTTTGAAGATTGGCCTGGCAGACCAGTAACCTCAGTATACTGTACTTCCTTGTAGCTCAATGTCATCATGGTTCTGCTTTTTATTTCCCGACAAACACGACCAGGTCAATCCTAGATGACCTCACAGGGACACAAGAAAAATAAGTTGACACACAAGTTAACAGTTTGCTTGCCGTATTGTTAACACAACTGAATAGAACAAAGGTGTTAATGTGACACCCACAATGGTAGATTTGCAGAAAATAATTTGAGAATAGGATGACAATACCCTCCATTAGGAGAAGCGGGGGTACTGCGGAGATTTTGTAGCTCGGGAACCACTACGTTCCCAAATTAGTTGCCGGGTTAATCCCTGGATTGTAAACATGGTGCCTGTAGTCACCAATAGGAAGATAGGTCATGCGTGGGGGCTTCCTATTCGCCCACAGGGACTTTAAAGCTTTGTGGCCCATTTAAATTTCCCTCAATGGCACATTGAAAAAAATGACGAGTAAATATCTTGGAATCTGTGTCCACCGGGACTGAAAATAGGGAGGTTGAGCTCTGAAGCACCTCCTTCCCACCCTGGTGTTAGTCTATACAGAGGTGGCAACCTATTTTTCAATGTAGCCACAGGTGTGGCGAATGAGAAGTGAAAAAGCAACACCATGTAAAATTGAGAATTAGGTTGCTCAAACAACATTTAAAACACACACTGTGTTTCTACTTTCCCTCACCTCAGCACTATCACCGCTGCTTCTTCCCTCAGAAGTGTATGTGCAGAGCTCCAGGCATTTGTAAGGAATCCGCTTTTATTCTTTCTTTATTTTGTATTTTTGCTGTGGACTGTGGGGGAGTATACTGTGAGTATACTGGGAGTTTATAGAGGTGTTGGGTGCATTTTCAGACTTTAAAAACCGTTTTTGGTTTTCACCCAGGGTCTGCAGTGATTAACCCAGCATAGCTGCAGTTTAGCTGGCTGGAAAACTGCCAGTCTCACGCCTCTCCCCTCCCTCACTACTGGAGGTTTTACTGGCTGTTTAAACTTCCAATTTCACTCTTTTGTTTTTCTTAAGCCTGATTCCTTTTCTCACTTGCTATTGAGAGCTCTGTGTCTTTTCTATAAGACTTGTAAATTGTGGTGTTTGCTTATTATAAAGAGAGAGAGAGAGTAATAATAAAAGGGGAAAGATTTAAAGCTGCAGCAGGTTTTAAAAGCTGCTGTTTTTTTCCCTGCAGGAGAGATCTCTTCTTAAAAGGGACAGTTTTCTCTCAATACCTCTCCCTAAGCAATACCCTCCCCTGACTTAGAGGCTTATTTGTTATCATGCCTGGAAAGGGGAATAGGACAAGTGCGGCATCAGGGGCGACGCCCGGATATAGAACACCAAAAACTGTGGGCCCCTAGGAGCAACACTCTTAGTCACAGCCCTAGGCCTGTTCCTTCCAGTGCCCTGGCCACGCCTCCCCCAGCACACTGTTAGAGCGTAACCCCTGCAGTCCCAGTTCAAAATGGGCGCATGTGGCAGTTGCAGGCGTGACCCCACAACAAACAATGCTGGGGCACGCCCTGTTGAGCAGGAAGCTTGGGGTGAGGTGCCCAATGTCACCTGGCCTAAAAATGGAGATATATGAGGGCTGTGGCTGATGTGGTGGGTCCCTCTGCTGTGTGGCGGCCAGAAAATGTAGGGAGGGGCATTTTCTTCTTCGTACGCTGGCTGCCACTCACTACCTGGTGCAGAAAGGCATCAGTGTAGGGGGGAAATACATCCCTATGGAACCCATGGAGGGGTAGGCACAAAGGTCATTCTGTCAATGTGCCCCCCTTCATCCCAGATTGCCTCATGAAGCCGTACCTGCAAGCCCTGGAGAACATTAAGTCCCCCATAATAAAATTATCTTTGGGCTGCAGAGATAGGGCGCTGAGGCATGTACTCTCATTTAGGCGGCAGGTACAACTGCTGCTGCCAGGGAGCAATGAATCTGTGGAGGGTTCGTTTAGGGTGCCCTACGAGGCATAGAATACACTGTGTTTTATGGCACGGAGGGGTTAGATGTTATCTGTGCAGAGAGCTGGGGCACACTCGTAGGAGTTGCCTCAAAGGGAACAGAGGACCCATCCCAACTCCTGCACCCGCCCCTCCTCTGCCAAGACACCCGGAACCGCTGTGCCACCACAGCGGGCCTCAGGGGCCCAGGTCCCTCGAGACCGCAGGAGATGTCGCTGTCCATCCGGACGTGACTTCTGCACCTCTTCCTGGAGAGCGGAAGGAAGGAGAGGGGGTACCGGAGAGGCCAGCCTCTGTTAGCGCTGTCTCCCCCCAGGAGCAGAAACGCCCTGTGCCGCTGCACCCACCGCCAGCGGAGCCCTCGGGGGCCCAGGCCCCCGCTGGGACCACAGGATGATGTCGCTGCCCCATCTCGGACAGTGACGTCTACACCTCTCCCCCAAAGAAGAGAGAGAGAGGGAAAAGCCCTCGAAGGCCCAGGCCCCCTCTGGGACGCCGAAGATGTCACTGCCCCATTCTCAACAGTGACATCTGAACCTCTCCCCAAAGAACAGAGGGAGAAGGAAAAGAGCTCGAGGGCCAGGGCCCCCCTGGACCACAGAAGATGTCACGTGTCAACTCAACAGTGACTCTGAAACTCTGCTCAAAAAAAAAAGAGGGGAAAGAACAAAGTCACCCCACAACAGTACCCTCTGTCGCTGTCCCCCCCCAAGAACCCCCTAACCCCATTGTAAGCACCGTACAGGGTGAAGGGGAGGGGAGGAAACTCCTGCTATGGAGACAGCGGCACCCTCCCTGGGAAATCAGTCCCCAGGAAGAGCAGATTTAAAACCAATAAGAGGGTGATTGAGAGGTCGAGAGGGTAAACCATATTACGTTTGCCCTCTGAAGTCTCGGAAGCGGAAAGAAAAATCAGTTCCGCACAAGGTGGTACTGTCCGGCCCCACTGGTTGGGATTAACCGTGTAAGCCGGATCCCACAAATGTACAGCCCCCCCCCCTCGAATTTCTGGAGGGAATGCAGCTGGAGGTACGATGCCTCTGGGGACGTTGGGGACCTCCCAGCGCCCCTCTCGGTTGGAGAGCGTCCCTGGAGAATTGTGCTTCGGTAAATTTGACATGCCGAGTGCACCTATCTTCAAGCCAACCAAGATCCCCCTCCGGCTGTACCGCCTTTGGGTGACGCACATAGGGATAAAAAGCCCGGTTTGCGTCACCAGAGGAAGGAGATGGGTTAGGGCTGACCCCCGTGGATGAGGTTTGGAGGGTGTTGTGGTGAGCACTTCCGATTACATCTGGGAGTGTCTGACCTGAACCCTCTTGGTGCAGAGTTTTGGGCGGGCACTTTGTTAGGAGTGAACGCTGGGAAAGACCCTCCCTATGAAGCCCTTGCTGACGAGTGCCCCCCCATGGTTGGTGAGAGCCCTCCCGCGGATGGTGGGGGCCCTCCCGCGGATGGTGGGGCCTCCTCGGATGGTGGGGGCCCTCCCGCGATGGTGAGGGCCCTCCCGCGGACGGGTGGGGCCTCCCGCGGATGGTGAGGGCCCTCCCGGGTTGGTGAGTGCCCTCCCGGGGTGATACGAACACCCGTGGCACGTGTGCTTCTGTGGCCCCCGAGGACTCTCGGGAGACCACTGCCTCTGCCATGTCGCCACCAGCTGCCCCTGAACATCCTGACTCGGGGATGGAGGTGGAGGAGCACAGTGGACCCCTCGTGGAAACAACCGAGGAGGGGATCCAATCTAGGCTGAGAGAGGCCCCCGCAGAGAAGGACGGGGGTCTTGAATTCTCCAGCCAGAGGAGCCGGGGAGTTGGGGCTCAGAGGGGGTCCTCTGGCACCATGGAGTCGGTGGACTCCTCGATCACCATTATCCCTGCCCGGGAGCTAGATAGTTTCCTGGATGATACCCTCTGTAGACACGGACATACGAAGGTGCAGTTGGCCCTTGAGCTTGAGAGGTGGAAGGATGCTTCGGTCATTCTCCACTCTCTCAGAGTATATATCAAGGCTAACCACAAGGCCAAACTTTCCGGGACTATCGAACATACTCGGGTCCTAAAGTTTAACAAAGTGTTGCGAGAGCACGTAAAGGCTTCTCGGGGTGTAGTACCCTGAGCGCCTATGGGAAGCAAAACTCTTGATTACCAATGGCTTTGAGCATCGGTACGCTAAACGTAAATGGATGTAAGGACGGGTTTCGCAGGTTCCAGGTACTCTCCTTTTTACAAAAGGGAAAGTATTCTGTGAGTTTCCTGCAGGAAACCCATACCACTCCAGAGGCTGAAGCCAGCTGGCATCTGGAGTGGCGAGGCAAGGTCTTTTTCAGCCACCTCACTTCGACATCTTGTGGGGTGGTGACCCTGTTCTCTGAATCCTTTCAACCTGAGCTGCTGCTTGGAAGTGGAGACGCACAACAGTATACAGGAAGACTCCGAAAGGAGATGTCGCTGCCGCCCATCTCGGACAGTGACGTCTACACCTCTCCCCCAAAGAAGAGAGAGGAGGGAAAAGCCCTCGAAGGCCAGGCCCCCTCTGGGACCGCAAAGATTCACTGCCGCCACCATCTCAAACAGTGACATCTGAACCTCTCCCCAAAGAACAGAGGGAGAAGGAAAAGACTCGAGGGCCCAGGCCCCCCGGGGACCAAGAAGATGTCACTGTCCTCAACTCAACAGTGACATCTGAACCCTCTCCCAAAAAAAGAGGGGAAAGAACGTCACCCCACAACAGTCACCCTCTGTCGCTGTCCCCCCCCAAGAACCCCAACCCATTGTAAGCACCGTACAGGTGAAGGGAGCGAGGAAACTCCTGCTATGGGAGACAGCGGCACCCTCCCTGGGAAATCAGTCCCCAGGAAGCATCATCATAAAACCAAAAGGGTGATTGAAGGTTGAGGGTGAACCATATACTTTTGCCCTCTGAAGTCTCGGAAGCGGAAAGAAAAATCAGTTCCGCACAAGTGGTACTGTCCGGCCCACTGGTGGGATTAACCAGTGTAAGCGACCGACCCACAAATGTACACCCCCCCCCCCTCAATTTCTGGAGGAATGCAGCTGAGGTACCCGATGCTCTGGGGACGTTGGGGACCTCCCCAGCGCCCCTCTCGGTTGGAGAGCTCCCCCGGAGAATTGTGCTTCGGTAATTTGACATGCCGATGCACCTATCTTCAGAACCCCAAGATCCCCCTCCGGCTGTACCCGCCTTGGGTGACGCACATAGGGATAAAAAGCCCCGGTTTTGCGTCACCAGAGGAAGAGATGGTTAGGGCTGACCCCCGTGGATGAGGGTTGGAGGGTGTTTGTGGTGAGCACTTCCGATTACATCTGGGAGTTTGTCTGACCTGAACCCTCTGGTGCAGAGTTTTGGGGGCAGCACTTTTGTTGGGAGTGAACGCTGGAAAGACCCTCCCTATGAAGCCCTTGCTGAGTGCCCCCCCCATGGTTGGTGAGAGCCCTCCCGCGGATGGTGGGTGCCCTCCGCCGGATGGTGGGAGCCCTCCCGCGGATGGTGGGGGCCCTCCCGCGCGAGTGAGGGCCCTCCCGCGATGGTGAGGGGCCCTCCCGCGGGTGAGTGGCCCTCCCGTTGGAGTGCCCTCCCGTGGGTGATACGAACACCCGTGCAGTGTGCTTTGTTCCCCCGAGGACTCTCGGGAGACCCTGCCTCTGCCATGTCGCCACCATCTGCCCCTGAACATCCTGACTCGGGGATGGAGGTGGAGAGCACAGTGGACCCCCTCGTGGAAACACCGAGGAGGGGATCCAATCTAGGCTGAGAAGAGGCCCCCGCAGAGAAGGAGGGGTCTTGAATTCTCCAGCCAAGAGGAGCCTGGGGAGTTGGGGCTCAGAGGGGATCCTCTGGCACCATGGAGTCGGTGGACTCCTCGATCACCATTATCCCTGCCCGGAGCTAGATATTTTCCTGTGATAATACCCTCTGCAGACACGGACATACGAAGGTGCAGTTGGCCCTTGAAGGTGGAAGGATGCTTCGGTCATTCTCCAATCTCTCAGAGTATATCAAGGCTAACCACAAGGCCAAACTTTCCGGGACTATCGACCATACTCGGGTCCTAAATTTTTAACAAGTGTTGCGAGAGCACGTAAAGGCTTCTCGGGGTTAGTACCCTGAGCGCCTATGGGAAGCAAACTCTTGATTACCAATGGCTTTGAGCATCGGTACGCTAAACGTAATGGATGTAAGACGGGTTTCGCAGGTTCCAGGTACTCTCCTTTTTTACAAAAGGGAAAGTATTCTGTGAGTTTCCTGCAGGAAACCCATACCACTCCAGAGGCTGAAGCCAGCTGGCATCTGGAGTGGCGAGGCAAGGTCTTTTTCAGCCACCTCACTTCGACATCTTGTGGGGTGGTGACCCTGTTCTCTGAATCCTTTCAACCTGAGCTGCTGCTTGCCAAAGCTGTTGTTCCAGGTCGCCTGTTGCATATCAGGGTCCGACACGAGGACTACACGTTTAATTTCCTGAACGTGTATGCTCCTGCCAACGGACCCCTGAGAAGGCAGTTCTTCGTCAGAATGTCTGAATACCTAGAGACAGTCGACGCAGACGAATACGTGGTGCTCGGGGGTGATTTTAACTGTACCCTCGAGGCTCGGAAAGACCGGAATGGTCCGGAGCCACACCCGTGTTCTGCGTCGGCCTTGAGGGAGGTCATCACCCGCTACTCCTTGGTAGACGTCTGGCGAGAACAACATCCTGAGGCATCCACTGAGTTCACCCATGTTAGGGTGTTTAGGGGTGAACGGATGTCCTGGTCCCGGATCGACAGGCTGTATATTTCCAGCCACAGCCTGTCGCGAGCCCAGTCCAGTGCCATTAGGCTGGCACCGTTTTCGGACCACAATTGTGCGTCTGTGACGGTGACGCTGCTACCTGCAGCACCCTCGGCCGCATATTGGCACTTCAACAATACGTTGTTGGAGGACAAGGGGTTTGCGACGACGGTCCGAGACTTTTGGATGGCCTGGAGAGGTTGCAGGTCAGACTTTGCCACGTTAGAGCAGTGGTGGGACGTGGGCAAGGTTCATCTGCGCCTCGTGTGTCAGGAGTACACAAAAGGTGCCAGCGGGCGGCGTGATGCTGAGATCGAGGCCCTCAGGGAGGAGGTGCTCGATCTCGAGAAGCGGCTGTCTGTGGCAGGAGACCAATACCTGCAGAGTATGTACGTGGAGAGGAAGTGCACTCTCCGGGACTTGGAAGATCGGAGAGCTCGGGGGGCGTATGTGCGATCCCGCATCAACTTCCTTCGAGAGATGGATCGCGGGTCGCGCCTCTTCTATGCGCTGGAGAAAAAGAGGGGAAACCGTAGACATATCACCTGCCTGTTGGCAGAGGACGGTACCCCTCTAACTGACCCGGAGAGCATCCGGGACAGAACCCGGAGATTCTATGTAGATCTTTTCTCTCCGGAGTCCATCCAGCCAGATAAATGCAGGGTCTTATGGGAGGGGCTTCCCACGGTCAGTGAGGATGGAAGGGAGCCGCTTGAGTTACCTTTGACTCTGGCCGAGCTCTCTGAAGCCCTCAGTCTCATGTCCCACGGAAAAGCGCCGGGGCTAGACGGGCTGACTGTGGAGTTCTTCCGGTTTTTCTGGGAGATGCTGGGACCTGATTTCACCGAGGTCCTAGCCGAAGCCCTTGAGATCGGTGAGATGCCACTTTCGTGTCGGCGGGCAATACTGTCTTTGCTGCCGAAGAAGGGGGATCTCCGTCAGATCTCTAATTGGCGACCGGTCTCACTGCTCAGCACGGACTATAAGATCGTAGCCAAAGCGCTTTCGCTGAGGCTCAAGTCCGTGCTGGCAGAGGTGATTCACCCCGACCAGTCCTATACTGTCCCGGGCCGGAGCATTCATGACAACATTTTTTTGGTCCGGGACCTGATGCACTACGCGCAGAGGACTGGTCTATCACTCGCCTTCCTGTCCCTAGATCAGGAGAAGGCGTTTGACAGAGTGGATCACCGTTACCTTATGCAGACCCTGCGGGCGTTTGGCTTCGGCCCACAATTTGTGGGCTTTCTCCAGATGCTGTACGCCTCTGCAGAGTGTCTGGTGAAGATCAACTGGTCCCTGACGGCACCTTTTGTGTTTGGTCGGGGAGTACGTCAAGGGTGCCCCCTGTCTGGGCAACTGTACGCGCTGGCCATTGAGCCCTTCCTCTGCCTACTGAGGAGGAGGCTCACTGGGCTGGTGCTGCGGGAGCCCGACATGCGAGTAGTCCTGTCGGCTTATGCCGATGACGTGCTCCTCGTGGCCCAGGACCTAGATGATCTAGAGCGGGCACAAGCGTGCCAAGAGGTCTACACCGCGGCCTCTTCTGCTCGGATCAACTGGTCCAAGTGCTCCGGCATATTGGTGGGTCCCTTACAGGTGGACTCTTTGCCCCCCACGTTTCGGAATGTCTCGTGGGAGAGCGATACTCTCAAGTATCTGGGAGTCTACCTGTCTGCTGCGGAGGACCCGGCCCCAGAAAACTTCAGTGATCTTGAAGAACGGGTCATTGCTCGTCTGGGGTCATGGGTGTATCTGTCGAGAATGCTTTCCCTTAGGGGAAGGACCCTGGTGATCAACCAGCTGGTGGCCAGTCAGCTTTGGCACCGGCTGATAGCCATGGGTCCAACCCCCGAATTTATCAACAAGATCCAGAGGAGGTTGATGGATTTCCTCTGGATGGGGAAGCATTGGGTCTCTGCGGGAGTTGCGTGTCTCCCTTTGGAGGAGGGTGGACAGGGAGTGGTGTGTGTCCGCTCCCAGTTACACACTTTCCGCCTCCAGTACCTGCAGAGATACCTATTCGCAGATCCGTCTCCACAGTGGTGCCAGCTGGCAACCAGTTTCTTTCGCCAGCTGCGCAATATGAGGTATGACCGGCAATTGTTTATCATCAGGCCTGAGGGTTTAGGTAGAGACCTCTCGGTGCTGCCGGCATACTACCGGGACTTACTGAAGGCCTGGAAATTGGTCTCCGCGACCAGGAAGAAACAGGCGGTGGGGGTTGATATCCTCGCCGAGCCCCTGCTGTATAATCCGGAAGTGGGGGCTCGGATGTTGGATTCACCCTCTATTTGCCGGTGACTAATCCTGGCGCAGGTGACCAGAGTTGGAGATCTCCTGGACTATGAGTGGCGAGACTGGGTAGGAGCAGAGGAGCTCGCGCCCCGTATGGGTCTGCTTACTGCCTGCATCCCTCGTCGTTTGATCCAGGAGATTAAAGATGCCATCCACCCCGACTCACGCACCTTCATCGAGGGGGTTTTGCAGACCGGAGAGACTTGTCAACCTATCAACTTCAGCTCTCCGAATCTTTGCGTAGAACCCAAACCAAGGCAACCCCCTCGAGTTCCTATCTCCCCAAACCTCAGCAGGTTGGGGGATATGTCCCCGGCATGTTTTCGCGGCATGCCGAGGAAAGTCCTGTATTCTCTGGTGCTCCATATAGTGCACTACCTCGCCCTTGTCACCCGCCCAGATACCATCTGGAGGCGGGTATTTTTTGGGAACGAGGACGAGAGACCCCGGTGGAGAGAGCTCTATTCAGCTTTGGTTCCCCGTCCCGCCGGGGATTTGAGTTGGAGGGTCCTCCACGGTGCACTGAGCACAGGAGAGTATTTG
This sequence comes from Ascaphus truei, assembly GCA_036426205.1. NCBI lineage: Eukaryota > Metazoa > Chordata > Amphibia > Anura > Ascaphidae > Ascaphus > Ascaphus truei. The sequence continues at coordinate 245,859 of WSYH01000140.1, forward strand.
GCACACTTCACGGACTCCCCCGCCGCCTGTCCCTTCTGTGGCGAGCGGGAGTCCGTATTCCACATTTATCTGAGCTGCGCCAGACTGCAGCCCCTCTTATCCACCTTGAGGAGCCTTCTTCTGCAGTTCTGGCTGGGTTTTTCTCCTCATCATTTTATTTTTGGGTGCCCAGTGTCCCGAGACAATAAGCCTAGGGATCTCCTAGTTAACCTGCTCCTGGCAGTGGCTAAGGTAGCCATTTACAAGACCAGGAAGCAGCGTTTGGAGAAGGGGGTCCCAACGAACATCGTGGCAGTGTTCCGGGCGCACTCCCGTATTCGGGCAGAGTTCACGTACGCCGAGTCCGCTGGGACGGTTTCGGAGTTTGCCTCCCAGTGGGCGTTAGGCGGGGTGCTCTGCTCGGTATCCCCCATCATGGGGTCTTCTGAGTTAACCCTTCTTTTTTAAGTGCACTTTTTACAGTGCACTTGTTGATTCCCTTATATATTTGTTTGACTGGTTTTTCTTTGTTCTACTTGGCAACAAGTAGAATTGCTGTTTAACTGAATTGGCCGGCTTCGCCGGCCAATCAGTATTGAACCAGATCAAAATAGGCTGCTTCCCTCACCTCAGCACTATCACCTGCTCCTGCTTCCTTCACATCAGCACTATCACCTGCTGCTGGTTCACTCGTTTTCAAATTACCAACTTATCCATATCTTGAAGAGAAAGTGGATTTTTAAAAAAAAAAATAACAGTTCCAGGTCGGGTCTAGACTCTATCTGAAGGCAGAGGGGAGTATTGGATGGCTGTGTTGCCTCAACGACTCATTTAGAAAGCAGAAACCAGCACACGCCGTCAGGAAAAAGTTTATTTTACTGTGGGAGCTGGCAAACTCAAATTCGCCACACTTTCATGGCCAATTCGCCACTTGTGGCAATTGGCAACAGTATTGCCCACCTCGGATCTAGGCTATAAATTCTACTTTCAAAATCACTCACTTGATAAACCTATAAATGTTCTCTTTTCTGCTTATTTTTCTGAAGAAAACATATTCTCCTTATCATGGTAATAATATCAGTAATGTTACAAATCTTCAATGCTAAATCACATCCATACAGAATCCTTAAAAATAATGATTTCATACAATATAACTGAGTGCTATCAATGTTACAGACATTCATCCTCAGGTGAGGTAACATCTGTTTACTGATACTGTGAATGAGTCCATGGGGAATAACAGTCGTCACCACGGGGTCCAATGGTGGCAATTTATTTTATGTCAGGAAATCCCAACTCTCATAGTGATGATGTTGATTGTATACAGTTGGCATTAAGAGCTTACAATGCAGTTTAGTGTTGCTAATTACTGTATGAGATTTCTAAAATGGGTAAGCGTTCACACCAATTATAATATTGTGCATTTGCACACACAAAAGCAGTTGAATGGTACTCTGATCATACATATTGCAGTATAATCAATAACCACATACAAATCTTTAAGCAGCATCACCAATACTGAAAATAATTTCATTTGCTGTAGAAATTTTGGATAGCTCAAAGCCACATAAAAAATATCTGGCAAGGCATTTAAGAGACTTACTGTATGAGTACCATTGCATGGTAAATATGTCACGGACACTTTCTAACATGGCTTAATAAATAGGGCCCTTTATGGTATTTTCAATGGAATGGGCTGTATGGTGTTTTTTGCGGATTAACACCACTTATTAAAACTTTGAATGACCTAGCTACCAAACCTTGGGGACTGGTACTCCATGATGTAGTAGTGATGTCAAGGTGGCTTTGAACATTTGTTGAATACAAGGGAAACAAAAGAGGACAACTTCTCATTTGCTGTTTAATAGATACCATTTGCTTTGTCAGTGATATCAAGATCATGTGATGGCTCTGTGTGTGTGTGCAATAGCCCATCTAGCCCTCAAAGGGTTAAATATAGCCATTCATGTTATATGGACTTCGATCCCTATGGACTGTATGCCGTAGTAAAATTAACACAAGCAGTGTTTGTATTCAGCCATTTAATGACTGATCTGCAGAGTGGTCTTGGCCGAGTTACACCACATACAATAAACAACAATTTTGTATGTTAAAAGTTGTATCCTAGTTACAAAGGAAAAATAATGCATGACAATACCAAATTACAATTTACTGGTGCTCTGAAAAAGATTCTCACCCAGCTTGGAAAAATAAGTAGTACTCTAATTTTTTTTTTTTTTATTTATTTTTTTTAAATCATTACAATAAAATAATGTAATTAAAGAAAAAATGCCTTCATTTCATCATGCAAAAGTGACTTATTTCAGCATTCACTATATTCTGCTGTACAAAAGGCACATACTTCTATTGACTGTACTGGTGGGAGATGGGGGCAATGTGGCTAGCATCATTTATTTGTTTGGTATTTATTGGGGCTATGCTCATATACTGAAACATCTGTCAATTGCTTGTGTAAGTGCCAAATAAAAATGTAAAAAAAGGAACAGCAATATATAAATGTGATATATAAAAAAAGAAGAGATCTAATTAGAAAATATGCTTGTATTGTTTTTCAGAATATATTTAAAACGCATATTTGCCAAAGTGGCCTGCAAATAAATAATTTGCTGCAAGTTCTTCTGTCAGGGATAAAACAAATGCTATTTTGGAAGATGATAATTTCTGTGTATCAATAATAATCGTATTTTATGGAGCATGGTCCGTGATGTGAAGAACGGTGTCAAATAGTAACACCATGGTTAGGTTGCATCTTATTATTTGGTGTCCTTGAAATAGAGTGCAATAATTATTACGCAAAACACCAATGTACTACAGTTTAACAAAATTACTTATGTACAGTAAAATAAAATGAACAGGGATACACATACATTGTCATCTATGTAGCAGTGGCATTTACATGCAGCCTTAAAGCAGGCCTTATTTAACCTATTTCTTGACAGAGGACCTAGCAACAACATATTTTGTGGAGAGTTAGTGAAATGTGAGTACTCAAAACACAGCAAGAATATTTTAGTATTAAAGTTTATATAACACAGGTTACAGTCTCTTGTGATAATACAGGTACATATACTGTAAAAAAAATTACTATACATGTGTAGCAGACTTCATTGTCCTCTTTTCTGTGATATGTTGGGGCAGGGCTACCGACAGGCATGGGGGGCGAGACCAGGCCCAGTGGCTGCGGGGGCCCATCCGGTGCCACAAATTGGCCACGAACAGAGGTCGAGCCCAACTTCTGTGTCTGGGTGATGCCGGGCCCCGGCTCTTCCTAGCTGCAGCAGGCCTTCTCTCTCCCATGCCAGGTGCCTCTCTCTTGCTGGTGCGTGGCGAAAACTGGGAAGAAAGAAAGGCCCGGTAGAAGGCCCGCAGCATCTGGGGAGGGCCGGGTCACAAGAGACCTTACCACCTCCAAGGTAAGTGTGTTGTATGTATTTGGGAGGAGCGATTGAGGAAGCAGAATTGAGTGTGAGGGCGGTAATTGAGTGAAATTGGAGGGGGAGAGTGAGAGGGGGTATTAGAGAAGGTGTGAGGAAAAGAGAGAAGGGTGAGGGGATAAGAGTGAGAGACAGGGGGGAATAGAGGAGGGGGCTCATGAGGAGCTATGAAAGGGGGAGCTCACGAGACCAGCGACACGGGGGTAGGGGGGAACAGTCAAAACTCTAGTGTTTGAGCCTGGTAAATCTGTCGGCAGCCCTGTGTTGTGGTATACCAAAGAATTGTGCAGTAAACCTACCATTGAATATAGTGTAAACTCGTTGGTATTATTTGGCATGCCTGTGCATGTTGAGTTATCTGGGGGAACAATGAAGCCTGCTACTGTACATTAATACATGTAGAAAAAAGTACAAGCATTGCATCCTTCGGTGAATGGGGCTCTACAAGCACTGACGTATAATTTGCCATTCCTATACACTAGTGGTTCCTTTCCTTTTTTACATTGTGCACCCCTCCTAAAAAATATTTGTTCTGCGAACCCCTAACTATTAAACCTTATTGCCTACTCATCAGACTATTGTTAATAAATATGTTTGACTGATCCCAGGCTTTATAGTGCCCTGAGCTCGTAGGGGAGGAAACACCTTCAAGAGCCCCAAACTGCACCTCAGTGCATGCAGACATCATGGGTGGTATAGCTGTCAATCACTGTCATAGCTTCCAAAGTCACACCCCACAATAACTTGCTGTTGGGGATGCAAAGCATTGTGGGGAGCGACTTTGGAAGCTTCTGCTGTAGTTGACAGCTATATTATCTACTCTAAGGCCTGGGACATGGTCAGCGCTTATGCGCTGACCCGTGCTGCTGCTCGGCACTGAGAGTGGCTTTAGCAGGGGCTCGCGCACTATCAGCACGCTTGGGGAAGCGTGTGTCTGACGGCGTTTTGAAATTTCCCAGCTTGCCGGAGCGCAGGGCCGGTCATGTGAGCGGTTCGCCCAATGAGGGTGAACCAGCTCCGTGACGTCACTGGCCCGCCCCCGTCCCGCCGCCTGATGGCGCGCTGTGTAAGGCAAGGGAAAGCGCCTCAGCACGTTTGAGAGGCACTATGTCCCAGGCCTAAGGTGCAGTTTGAGGCCTTAGTAAGTGCGCAGTCTGCACACTGGCTCAGGAACCCACTATACTGCCTGTGATTCATCATTACATATAGTGTTGAGTCAACCCCTTGGAGACACCTCACTTACCAATAGGGGTTCCCAAACTCCCTGTTGGGAATTCCTGCTATGCACCAATAGATTTTTGAATGTGTAATTTTCTCAGGCTTGAAAATCATAACAAAACTGTGAAAGCAAATGGACTTAACTGTCAAGTCAACACAAAGAATTAATACTATTTAGAAAGCTCTTGAGACAAATAATAAAATATCAATATTATATAGCCCATACCCCTCCACCCCCAATCGCAGATCAGGTCCCCTAAGGTGTTCTGGGGTCTGGCTATATGTCTCTGTGTGGTTCATACCTGCTGGCAACAGGAGGGCCTGAGTCTCCCGCGATGACATGGGGACAACAGGAACAGGTTACTGGGGTGAATGCCTTCGTTCTCGTTCAATGGTGCAGCGCCTCCATCTGTAGTAAGCCCCAGGGATGCGGGGTGGAATCCCTACCACAGAAATCCCCCTCCCAGGAATTGAGAGATTCTAGTCTCACACAAGGTTATCGTTAAAACCAGCAGACTCTTTATTCTCTTGGGCAGCAGCAGCAGCAGCAGCAGCAGCAGCAGCAGCCGACAGGTACAGTTGATGCACAGTTCACTAACTGTTCTCCCTTGTGATGGTCTCTGCCGCCACTCTGGACCAAAGGGCATCCAGAGTGGGGCTAGCTCTTCCCTCACCCCCTAAGCAGGATGAGAGGTACTTGGTCCACCTCACTAACTATAGTTATATCAGCTCTAATCATGAGCTGTCACTCCTAACACTAACTCACTCTGAACTCACACAGCCAGAACTCTCAGCCAGACAAAATAGGAAATGCACTGCTCTTTATGATCTCAGCAGGCACTGCCCCTGTGTCTCTTGATTGGACACAGGGTCAGATGACCTTCCTCCACCATTCAGGGCAAGTGCTTGAAGTGGGGGAAACCCATGATAACTCCTGGCAACCTGCCCTTATCAGGAATTATACCAGGAGGAGGAAAGAACTATAGCCCCATTTCTTACCAGGGCTACAATTAAGTAAAAGAGACTAAAATAAAATGCAGTTAGTTAAAGAAACGGCTTAAATCCTACCTAGCATGCAAAGTTAAAGTACAAATAGCTTTGCATATAAATTGTACATATCATTTAAGAAAATATAGGATGTGTTATGATGTTACAATATCCAAAAATATTTGAACAAGAGGTCCAATTAATTGTTATTCTTCTTTAATTTTATTAGAAACAGGAAAACAAGTATCAAGTTATTTTCCTTAATCTGTATATATTGTTCTCCACTGCTCCTTGAGGTTGGGAATGTAGCAAGAAAGTAACATCTATCTATCTTATCTATCTATCTATCTATCTATCTATCTATCTATCTATCTATCTATCTATCTATCTAATCTATCTATAGTGGTGTTCCTGTTTCCCCTCTGTACCTCTGCTGTAGGGCGCGTCTGGAGGTCCCGCGGTGCCCCGATAGCATAGGGTGCCGCCATGTTGTTATTGGTATTGCGCAATAATCATGCGCGATCGGAGGCACGGAGAGAGTTCGCGCATGCGCAGTGCAAGTGCGCAAAACGGCTAGCCAATGACAGGAGGCTCTGGGGTAAAACTACAATACCCATGAGCCTGAGCCGAGCCACATGATGCCAAGGAGCGAATAGGAGTGCAGGATTGGCTAGCAGGCAGGAAAGGGAAGCGTGGGGGAAAGACCACGCTAGCAGAGGGTGTCGGAGGAGCAAGGGGAGAAGTTGTGTGTGTGCAGGGGGTCAGTGACTCGCCTGCGTAGGCCAGATTCCCCCTCAGGCCCAGTGCAGACCCTGAGTCACCATTAGCTTGTGGTGCTGCAGGGAAAGCCCTAGACAGAGAGACATTCTATTCCCTTACTGTATTAGCAGGCAGGGACACAGTGTTCTTCCTGAGCTGCCGTGTGCGATCAATGATTTGGGCTCAAGCTGCTGGACATTTCCAAACTTGGGAAAGACTACGCTGGATCGGCGGATCCTTTTCGAAGTTTGTTACCGGCTGCTGGAGTAGCCGGAAGGTATTTAATAAGTGCACAAAAACCGGTACCTTCAGGCGCTGATCCCGCCTTGGGGAAGGGTTCTTTGGGGACACTGGGTTGAGTGACCAAGGGACTGAGTCTATACATTGGACATGGTGTGGGGTACACGCGGTGGTGGGAAGTGACATTACGCGAGTGTGGGAGTGGCCAAGCCACTGGTGTGTAACAACTGATTATCAGCTATTCATGTACTGTGATTATAGGTGTTTTATTCTTGAGAGGTATAAGTTAAGGTTTTGCAATCACTTATTAGTAAAAGTTTACAACGTTGTGGCTTGTTATCATTATTCTTACCTAGGGGAATCTTGATTATTGGGGATCCTGGGTAAGTGGAGGCGCTGCCAAGAACATATTGTTGCCCCAGGCTCCCAGTTAGCGGAGGCCCAGATCTCGCTGAGCCAGCAGGTACATACAGCACTAGTAGTCTCTCTATATCAGCAGGAAAGAGGGCTACATATCTATCTAAATTTATGAATGAGAGAACATATAGTGATAATTGATTATTAGGAGGAATAAATATGAAAGGGGATTGCCTTTTCTGACTCTATCTACACTCCTCTACTGATCAAGTGGGAAAAACGAAACATTTTGAGAGGCGAGTGACACTGTTATGAACTTATATAGGTGAGCGGGTCTGGACTGAAGAACAGTGTGTTGGGGCCAACAAATGGCATCCCCAGGAGAAGCTACAAGTTTGATGTGAGTTGATATGCGCATATTTTATGTATATTTGTAAATGCAAATTGTACACTTGTAAAAGCATACCATTTGTATAATAAAACTGCTTGATCAATAGAGGTTTCCTTCTTCCTTCATGTCTCCTAAGCACCCTTGAGGATAAGAAAATATACTTCTATAATTGTAATTATAAACTGAAAATAGGATAAAAGGGATCTATTCAAACTTGCTAATGTACACTGAGCACGGCAATTAGCACTTTTTTATATCAGGGTCTGGTTTTTAAATTAGTATACATGCCTGAATGTACAGTATATTGAGCCAATTAAAACAACTGAAACACAGCGGTTTGAAATTATTACAGTGCTAAGGGAGCAATAATTTAAAGAATGATAAATGATCCTGCTATCTGTATGAACACAATCCTTTAATTGTAGGATGTCAGGTAAGTGGCTACAAAGCATTGCACGCTTTGCATCCCAAACTGACTCTTCATAGACATATTTGCCAACAGTGAAGAGTTTACCAGGTTAGTCTGGTTTTTAAATGGCCAGTCTCACTTGAATTTTGTCCCTTGCTGTCTCCCGTGCTCCAAAGAGCAGAGTCCAGCTACAGTGCACCGTGTGACCACCGGGGAAGCTGGAGCACATCTCTCTTTTGGCTAGTGATATCTTCCCCCAGCAGCTCTTCATCAGCCTCCATTTAGGTAAGAACACCTATTTCTCATCTTCTAAATGCTCACTGTCTCCAAAGTACCTGACTGTCCACATACCCTGTGATGGCCAACACATATCAGCTGACTGCCTTATTTATACAAGGATAACCCCCCTACCACCACCCTGCCTCAACATACCCTCTGACTGCTCTCCACGTTGCCTATTTGCTCCTACACCACATGACACATTGACTGACCCTGACACTGCACCCACCAAACCACGTGGCCTTCTAATATCCCCACACGATCTGACTAGTCGTTCCAATATCCAGTAACGATTACAGCACCTCACCACCTTTATAATTTTTAAAGGGGAAGCTCCACTCAAATGGACTAATGGCAAAGTAGGCGTTTTAGTCTATTATATTGATTCACGTTTCAAAGCAGCAATCCCCAAACTTTATATTTTGTTGCATGTGAATTTTATTTGAATTGTGAGGTCCCCCTAAGCAGAAGACACTTGACTTACTGCTAGAAACCACAGGATTCCAGAGAGATCAAGCCTGTCAAATGAATACTAATTTTAACATTGCATTTTTCAGTTGGCTAGCTACACACTGCCTATTTTAATCACCCTAGGTTTATTTGACACTCCAGCAGTAACATTGTAGACATGTGAAAAATGGACTTAATGTATAAGCATTTTATTTTTGTCATGTCTACTGTATGTAGGACTGTCCTTTTAAAGCAGCAAAATAGGCTGCATTGCGTTTTAATATAAATATATATATTTTTAATTATAGGATTGAAGTAAGGGGACTTCGGTTCTGAACTGTGGTAATTTCAGCTCCAGGGACCCCCTGTTTCCAGAGATAATTACCTTCATAGCGGTGCCGATATCTCTGCAATCAGAGGAACTGTGTGCCTAACATAATGGCGGCTTTAAATATCCCACATCATGCGGACCTAAAGCAAGCCGTGATGTCAGCCATTGCGGCTTCCTATTGGCCAGCATGACCCAGACATTTAAACTTCACAGGAACACCTACTGAGTTAATTATCTCTGGAAGAAGGGGGTCCTTGGAGCTGAAATTAACACAGTTCAGCTCCGGAAACCACCTGCTTCAAACCGGTATTTAAAAAATAAAATGTAAAACACAATGCAGCCTGCTACACTTTAATCCACTCGGTGCTTGATACCCATGACTCATTTCAAAAAGTTTACTTTTCCAGAATGAAACCAGGGAAAATACAACAATATTTGTTTGCTTTTTCCACTAAAACCAATACCAATAAACAACTGCAGATTTGCAATTTGCCTAAAATGCACCTAATCATTTTACAAACAATAAAATGTATCATTAAAACCTTTATTAATATAAAATAGAAGAAACATGATATAAATAACCAATCAGAAAACAATAATTATTTACAGTGCATCATAATCACAGGGACCACAAAACTTAATACCAAACAGAAATAGTGAAACTGCAAATGCTTTAAGTGTTCACTTTATGAGTTTTATATTATGTTCAAAATAAGAATACCACAATCAATATAATGTGTGCAAAGGTGCATACAATGCTATACATATTAGGGATACTCATTCATTTTTTTTACCTGAGAATAGATCATATTCAATTCATGGAAGCTTTAAGAGATTTCCAGTATTTTCATTGTAAATTGCCCTGAAATTTGATGTAATGCCTTGACTACAATAACATTGATGCATGTTTATCACAAATGATATATAAAATGGTACAGCACTTATTTTTCATGATTAACACATTGGTTGTTTAGGATAGAAAAAGTAGAGAGCCCATGACCACGCATAGTACTGCATATATAAAATGTATTCTGATAAAAAAAGGTAAGTATTGCATGTACAGAAAATGAAAAGTTGAAAATGCATATAGGACAAGGCTATCCAGTGGTCCACAAATAAACGACCGTCTCCCCGGGTAATAATTTCTCCTGATACAGAACATAACCTGGGGACCAGCTGAAGGGCTAGAGAAGCACCGCAATGGTCTGACTTGCACTGTGCAATGAGATCCCTTGAGTGGTGCGACGACATGTTGATGTCAGATATTCTTTGGTCCATATTACTATGATGATCCTTTGTTAAGGATCAATCGGTTCTCTGGTATCTACTTTAAAGTTTACAGAAAATCTACTATATCAAAACTGCATTGTGTTGTTTACCATTTTCTGACCACATAGCATGTAGACATAGAGGTCTCCTGTCCCTACCTCAGCAACAGGTATCAGTCTGGGGCTTATAGAAAGATGTGTTTTACTTTGTAATTTTCTGTATATGCAATACTTACCCTTTTTTATCAGAATACATGTAATACATACTATACTATGCGTAGTTGCGTGCTCCCTATATTTTCTATCCTTTCCTAGATCTGTGTTGTGGAGTCAACATTTGCATGTAGTGACCATTTGATAATCTTCTTCAGGGTGACAAGATGCAATTCCCCTCGACTGACTATATCAGTAACTTTTACTCATTTACATTTGTCATTTTTGTTCACTGAGTAATCACTTGCCAATTGGTGGTTATAACTATATGACATATGTTTTAACTATATTCACCACCTTTCTAAGGACTTATTAGCCCCTAGAAGCTATTTTTTATCACTATTAATAATTCCACTGTAATTATTATTTTAATGTTCAATTCCTTTATATTCTTTGGATGTACACATTTACCATATTAGTGCGCTACGCTATATCATTGGTTCTCTAAATCATTTAAAATCATATTTATTTTGATGGCATATTGAAAAACGGAGTTTGAATGCAAATTGTTAACCAATTGGAACTTACTGAAATGTGTCCACTGAACTTTTCTTATCTATATTAGAATGATGGTTACGTGGCTAAATATTATAATACTGTATGCCACAGTCATATGTGAGTGATGTATTTAATTATAGCCTAGGCACATATGTATTAGAGTATTAGAAAATTTGAAAAGAAACCGTAGTGGTTTAACATACTGTAGATTTTTACAAATCTATTCTTAAGCTTATCTTGAATTTCGACTCTGACATTACAGAGGACATAATATTAATACTGTGAATTTTAACTTTTAATTTATTAAACAATTATTATTTTTTCTTCTTAACAAAGTACAGGCATATCTTGCAAATATTTACAATTTTCTGTTGCGTTTCCTTTGTGTTCATTTAACTGTCAGCTAGTGTATGTAGAGTATTGTTCTACCAGTGGGTCATAACCTGGCAGCAGGCAAAGTGAAAATGCCTGCAGGCCTCCATGACATGATGTAATGAGGCCATGTCAATTTACATTCTCAGCAGAAAGTCAACCTGGAACACACCATTAATTTAGATATAAATTAAGGAAGTTACTTTTGTTTTGGTAAAATAAAGCTACAGCTACAGCATTTTCAAATCAAGCACAATCTAAGGGTGTTATTACTCCCAATAACGAGATGTGTTAACGTCACTACATTATTGCCACAAGAGTTACCCCAAGCACATTTAAGTCAATTTGAGTTATTGATGAATTGCAGTGTGATCGCTTGCTTCGAACTAAAAATAGTTTGAAGCTAGCACCGCAGTGCTATTACATACACGTCATCAGCCCTAGGGCCAGTGATGCAAATCAACCATCACAGGGTCTAACTGTATGATTTTACCTTCCACCAGGAGTCTGTTAGAAGAGGTTGAAAATTGTGAGTAACGCAGTGAGTCTGTGAGTAACGCAGTGGGACTGTGTGAGTTGGCAGGTCTGGGCTATACAATACATTAAAAATGTAACATGAGTAGACCAAACTGTATAAAAAAAACAATGTTTTAGACATGCACAACTCTTTCTTTCTGAAGAAAATAGATGTTAAAACATCAATCTTCTCCAAATGCCTTAAGTGCATCAAATATGTCAATATAAGTGACTAAGTGCACAAAAATGTAAATATAACGAAGGTGGCAAAATATATATACTGTGTGTATATATATATATATATATACAGTATAAATGTAGTCAGACTTACGGTCCTCAGTGCCACGATTTCCACTGTTCCGGTGCAGCGGGAGTGCGGACGCATTGAGGCCCAGAGAACAGTAATTTTCCCAGGAGGATTAATTCTGCAGGGTTCCATCCTTCTGAATGGGACCCTGCAGTGTTAATCCTCCTAGGCCATCTGCAGCAAACCGATACTGACATTTAAGATGAGCTGTGTAGGTCTGCCATCTCTGCATCTCTCTGCTTGTCTTTGACTCCCCACTCACTGAAAATAAGCAGGACAGTAGTTTTATTTATTTATAAAAATGTTTTACCAGGAAATAATACATTGAGAGTTACCTCCCGTTTTCAAGTATGTCCTGGGGTAGTTCCTTCCCCTTGATGACATAGAGCCCCTTTTATCGTGCTCTACATCATGAGGGGGATGCTATATGGGCATCTAAATCATCAAACAGGGGACAAGCAAAGCAATATCTTACCCAAACATAGGTTAAACAGGGGACTCCTAGCTAGCTAGGTGCTAGGTGCTACTGCAGCTATCTTATCATACCGTAGACCAGTCAGAGAATCCCAGTAACTCAGGATATCCGCTTCTGGTCCACAGTTCACTTTCCAGTTTGTCTCTTGACACTGAGATCAACCATGAACAACTGTTGAACCCTGATTGGCATTGGCTTTTATAGAAACTCAGCCTCCACCTAGAAACATGGAAACTGGGCTCGACCAGATGGACCAATCTGGGCCATGGATGGTGACAGTGCCCCAGGAAATACCCCAGGGATGGAGCTTTGGGAGCATGGGAAATTGGAACTGACCAATGGAAATCAAGCTTACACCTCAATATTGTCCAGAGAAACTGCACATTGCCCCACACAAAAGCTAGTCCCTGACTCATTGTATGCTAGCCACTCAACCTTTGATAGTGGCCCAAGCATACAGTGAGTCACACAAAAATCATATAGAAAATGATACATATATTACAGAATAACAGAGAGTGAGAAGTAAATCTCTAAATGGTGCTTCCAACATCCAAGTGTAAGTGGTTCTAGCAATATAGCCAAGGAGTCCAGGGTATAGTAAATAAGCAAAAAAGCTGGTGACAGGGTATATAACTCACGATAAAAGCCTAACATGGACAAGCAACAAAAGACCACCCTCAAAATAAATGCAGAGGGGAGCCCATATATAAAGGGACTCTCAATGCAAACACTATAGGGAGGGATGGTCTGCTCACCCAACGGCTGGAGCCATGCAAATACCCAAATAGTCACAGTGAATGTCCAATAGTATGAAATAAGCATGATGTAACTCACGGTATGTTAACCCTTCTGCTCCTGATGGTCGCGTGCATCCGTCCAGTTGAACAAATAGAATAAGGGAAAAAAAATTGTAGAGCACTGCTAGAAAAATATTGCTGGAGGCTAATTACAAAGAATAAAAAATGCTTTATTTAAAGATGCATAGTAGCAGATGCTACAAAGGAGGTCCTCTGACGCGTCAGAGGACCTTGATAAAGCGCCATTTTGGCATGAAACGCATAGGGGGCCTCCTTTGTAGCATCTGCAACTATGCATCTTTATATAAAGCATTTTTTATTCTTTGTAATTATCCTCCAGCACCATTTTACCAGCAGTGCTCTACAATTTTTTTTTCTTCCTTATTCTATATTACAGAATAACCCTGCAACAGACTTGGCCATTTTAACCTGGTAACTGGGTCGCCATCTTGACTGGGAGGGGCAACAAGCGGGCTTAACCTTAATTATGCTGAGCCCCGCTGCTCTTGTGAAAATAATTCATTATGTTAACCTATATAATGAAAGCATCTATGCTGCTTCAAATACATTTTTAGGTTGATACAAAGCAACTTTGTTATGTGTTAACACTTTTAGATTTTCTTTAGGGTTTTACCAAGTTGAATTTAGCAGAAGATTTGTATGCACTTTTAAATGATTTTGTGGTGCACAGAAATATTATTTTGTGGATGAGCAAGCAAAGTGAAGACATTGACTAAACTTTGTTGCAACTTTGGATGTGTGTTTTTCTCTGTTTCTTTGTTTTGTGTGTTCTCTCTCCGCAGGCCAAACGCCTTGACCGATTCTGATGAAATTGTGAGGATGCCGTTCTGCCATCCTTACTTAGGATGCTATCTGCCAGACGTTTCAACCAAATCAGTGCATCCTCCATCTTGAGATATCCAAAAAGAAAGTATGTGCATCGCACAGCAAACAGAAATGGAGTGTGCAGCACTCCTACGTGTTTTCGTGCAAATGACACACTTTAGCTCCTTGATAAAGTGCTTCTTTTGCACGAAACGCGTAGGAGTGTTGCACCCTCCGTTTTTATGCAATTTGAATAAAGTAGCTTATATTGCCAGACCAGTCTCTCTGTTTGCTGTGCACTGCACATACTTTCTTTTTGGATATCTCTGGATCTGGAAACGGCTGCACGCTAGGAAGTGTCCTGGGGACAACAGTGAATACATGATTGCTTACCTAAGGGCCATCCCAATGAGGAGGGGAGGGGTAGTGTCATGCCCACCCCCTACCCTCAGGGTGATATAGAGCCCCATATATAGGTTTAAGACTTTGATTGGAAATACTGTTTTATTTAATAGTTCCCAGTGCTGTTATCCTTCTAATTATTGGATCATCATCATTATGGAGACAGGACTAAGCACTTGAGCACCACCTATTTTCCTTATACATCCTCCATCTTGGAATACAATTTTTGTTTTTGAAGTACATGCATCATCCGAATTCTTGATACAAAATATTAAATGTATTATTTTGCAACTTGTACTACATTTTCAGACAATTTGCTTGAACGTTTTCAAAGAAATTAAATATTTAAAATGCAAATAAATTGGTAACCACGGTAAGAAACAACACTTTACAATAACCTGTTGATTTACTTTGACATCCTAGATGGCAGTGATAATTATTGACTGTGCAATAGGTTTTTGATCAGTTTTCCACGGTATTCACAATGTCATGTTCATACATCACAGCCTTCTTGAGAATAATGAGTTTTGTGTGTTTTTTGCTTTTAAACTTTCAGACACTTTGTTTTGAATAAGATTGTCATTGTTATATGGAAGTGTTTTGCAGTTTGTGATATTATATTAAACGTACTGTATTTCTTTTCAAAACACAATAATGTGCAAGTTGAAGTGGTATTCAGTATTTCGATTTTTTATTTTACTTCAAGCCAGTGCTTGATCATTGAGACAAACAATAGCCTGCTTTTTTGGACAACTTTGTTGCCGGTGACTCAATTGTCAGTTCAAACTAGGCTTATATATACAGTAGACGTGTATAAAGCCACACAATAGTGAGAGAATTAAATTGACCAGACATCACCGTTTTTAACTGAAATGCGAGAATACTAGGACAATTTGATGACAAAATCCACACATAGCGTTTCAAATGTTGTTTTGTCTGTGTTTCCTTCCATGTTATGAATTGAGGTTTACCTGTTCATCCCACAATGCAGTATAAAATATAGCGTTTTCTTAGTTAGTACATACCATTACCATCTGTGCTCCAGACAGTCTATTTCTGGGCGCCAAAACAAATGAAAAATATATATTTTTGATGCAGTTGGAGAAATTTGAGGATAGCACATAGGTTCACACAAGGGCAATTGAAATTGAGTTGACATGCACCAATTTTACACCAAAAAAATCTATTTGCAACACTTAGTGCTTGGTTCCTATAACTCCATTTAAGCCCCAGTGTGACATTTGTTGAAATAATCTTTGCAATTGAATCACTTTTCCCTTTTACTTCAATCTGTTATCTAGGACTTTTAGTACCTTTTCCACTGTAGTCAGAGGAAATGGCCATCATGCCTAATCATATCCAGATGAAACCAGACAGTTTTATTAATATCAAGTGAATAAAATGATGTTATTCTTTTTAGTGCATTATTCAAGAAAGATAAAGGATCTGATTAGGCAATTGTTAACTTTTAGCAACAATAAAATGAAATAAAATAGAATTCCATTTTTAATTGAGAAATAATGAAATGGTGATAATTGAAACCTTCTTTTTGCAACCAAGGGCTCCTAATCCCTGCAAAAACAAACACACATGATTGTGTTTGCCTTCTTGCATCTCAGGCTTTTTAATGCATTTCAATGTTGCCAATGTGAGTGACTGACTATCCTGCTTATAGTAAGCATGTAGAGAAAGGAGGATGCTACAATTTCATTGATATTTTTCGCATTTATCAATCCAAGTCCTGAAATGAAGCTTTATGGGCTAACATGTTAAAACTTTTCTTCTTTTTTTCACTTTAAATTCCAATAATTTGCATATTGTTTTTATTATTTAAATTCATTATACAAATGTACAGTGTCAAAGTACAGTAGCAAGTTTTCTTTTAGGAAAAAGTGCGTGCTGTGTAGCGCTATTCTATTAATATATAAATATATTAAATAATGTGAAAAATAATGTAAAAAATAAATATTGAATAATTGGGGCTGCCAACTAAAACACTAGCTACCCAAAGCTAGTGAAAGACCTACAGAAAAACAAAATGGGCGTCCCTATCTCTACAATGAGTGAATATAAATAACAATAAATATAAATATCAAATGCTAAATGCAAATAAGAATATACAGTAGAATACAACCGTGTGCTTGTGATAATACGCTGAAAAAAAGTCCCCAAAAGTTCCAAGGTTGTGGAATAAGGATCCAGTCATGGCTCAGCACATGAAAAGAAATAAACAAAACAACATAGTGTAATACTGTTGAAGAAAATAACCTTAATAGTTATCAAATAAACAATTAAAAACTAACAAAAACAAACAGTGATCGAGCAAGCACTAAGGATTACTAAAATAACATAATTATTTATTAAAAAACAAAAATCTAAGGACAATAAAAATAAAAATAAAAAACTATGACATCCACTTGTCCTGCTTCCGGGTTCTATAAGAATCATACTTACAAAATGTAAGTAGGTCATGCGCATGTAGATATGGTCTGGATGGCTACTCCTCTGCTTCAAGTGTACTGTAGGAACGCCCTCTCCTTATCCTACCCAGACCCGCTGGGTGTTCGGAAGGGACCTCCGTCTGCTGGGAAGTTATTCTTTAAGCCTCCTAACCTCTCCTGTTCAAGGTTCCGATTCTGCTGCCAGCACAACCGCTCCGCTGTCCTCTCTCGTGAGATTACGCCGCCGGGGGAGCTGCTACGAGTATAGTTGATGCAGCTCACAGGATCCTCGATTGAAGGTGAAAGAAGCGCTGGAACGCCGAGACGCAGTGTGTGTGACGTCACCCTACGCGTTTTGCAGATTGATCCGCTTCTTCAGGGGTAAAGTGTGCGGAAATAGTCCCTCCGCCTTAGATTATATAGTCCCAAAATGTCCACAGTAATAGGGAACATATGAAATTAGTCAGTATAATCACAATAGGCCTGCTCTAAACTCTAAAAAAACAAAAAAAAAAACATATATTTATAATGGCTACTGCTAAATGACTAGAAAATAAGCTATATCTTAAAAATGATGCTATACATATCAATAAACAAGCTATAAACATTTAGTCTCAATCAAAAAATCAATGGTCATATTATTAGAAAAGGGAGATCACTATACCATTTATGTCATTGAAAAGAATACATATATAATTATGAAAATCTCTAATGTGCTGCACATATGCATAATTTAACATCCTCATAATAAACAAACTTGGATGGATTAGAAATCTAAGATGCTGTATAGCATAAAACGAGATAGATAATATGTCTCATAACCATATTATAATAAATCTTGCATCTACAGCTGGGATGTTGTATATCATAGAACAATAATGGTCTCAGATATTTAAACCATAGATTAGGAATCTATGATGCTGTATGGCATAAAACTAGATAGATATTATATCTCATAACCATATCATAATAGATCTTGTATCTATATCTAGGATGCTGTATTTCATTGAACAATAATAGTATCTAGTAATTATACCATAACATCACAATGGAAGGAAAAAGAAAAAAAGGAAAAAATGAACAAGGAAGCGAAAAGGTACCCAGAAATATCTCATTGGAGTAGTCCCCAAGAAAGGGAACTATATTGAACTCCACGTTTAACCCCTGAGGTGCCAGGGTCTTACGCTCGTAAATCCAGTATAGTTCCCTTTTCGCCAACTGTTTTGTCCTGTCCCCACCTCGCCAATTATAAAAAGGCGCCTCTATAGCCATACATTTTAATCTTTTAGGATTTTGGTTGTGATGATTTTTAAAATGTAAAGAAACATTATGAGTGACTAAACATTTTCTAATGTTATAAATGTGCACATAGAGCCTTCTTTTGAGGGGACGTGTTATACCCACGTACTGCAGGCCACAGGGACATTCAAGCAAATAGATTACATACGCACAATTACACCGTATCTGGGTTTTGATATTATATTTGCAAGACGTGACATTAGAACAAAATTCTTTAGCATTAACGCTAAACCTACATGCCATACATTAATCACACCGGATATACCCCTTGTGAATTGATGGTAGATTTTTGTTGTAATTTATAGGGCAGCTTGGAGATCATTTTTGCTTGAAATTTTTAGCTTTTGTGAAAATAATCCTAGGTTTTTCCGGCAAAATGGTGACCAGATCTTTGTCCCTACGCAACAATGGCCAATGTTTTTCAAAAACCTTCCTAATGGCTGGTGCCATTTGGTTGTATCTTGTAATGAATGATAATTGCTGTTTAGCGTTAATGCTAAGGAATTTTGTTCTAATGTCACGTCTTGCAAATATAATATCAAAACCCAGATACGGTGTAATTGTGCGTATGTAATCTATTTGCTTGAATGTCCCTGTGGCCTGCAGTACGTGGGTATAAAACGTCCCCTCAAAAGATGGCTCTATGAGCACATTTATAACATTAGAAAAGGTTTAGTCACTCATAATGTTTCTTTACATTTTAAAAATCATCACAACCAAAATCCTAAAGGATTAAAATGTATGGCTATAGAAGCGCCTTTTTATAATTGGCGAGGTGGGGACAGGACAAAACAGTTGGCGAAAAGGGAACTATACTGGATCTATGAGCTTAAGACCCTGGCACCTCAGGGGTAAAATGTGGAGTTCAGTATAGTTCCCTTTCTTGGGGACTAATCCAATGAGATATTTCTGGGTACCTTTTCGCTTCCTTGTTCATTTTTTCCTTTTTTTCTTTTTCCTTCCATTGTGATGTTATGGTTTAATTACTAGATACTATTATTGTTCAATGCATACAGCATCCTAGATATAGATACAAGATCTATTATGATATGTTATGAGATATAATATCTATCTAGTTTTATGCCATACAGCATTTTAGATTCCTAATCTATGGTTTAAATATCTGAGACCATTATTGTTCTATGATTACCAACATCCCAGATATAGATGCAAGATTTATTATAATATGGTTATGAGACATATTATCTATCTCGTTTTATGCTATACAGCATCTTAGATTTCTAATCCATCCAAATTTGTTTACTATGAGGATGTTAAATTATGCATATGTGCAGCACATTAGAGATTGTCATAATTATATATGTATTCTTTTCAATGACATAAATGGTATAGTGATCTCCCTTTTCTAATAATATGACCATTGATTTTATGATTGAGACTAAATATTTATAGCTTGTTTATTGATATATATAGGATCATTTTTAAGATATAGCTTATTTTCTAGTCCTTTAGCAGTAGCCATTATAATTATATGTTTTTTTTTTTTTTAGAGTTTAGAGCAGGCCTATTTTGATTACACTGATTAATTTCATATGTTCCCTATTACTGTGGATATTTTGGGACTATATAATCTAAGGCGGAGGGACTATTTCCGCACACTTTACCCCTGAAGAAGCGGATCAATCCGCAAAACGCGTAGGGTGACGTCACACACCCTGTGTCTCGTCGTTCCAGCGCTTCTTTCACCTTCAATCGAGGATCCTGTGAGCTGCATCAACTATACTCGTAGCAGCTCCCCCCGGCGGCGTAATCTCGCGAGAGAGGACAGCGGAGCGGTTGTGCTGGCAGCAGAATCGGAACCTTGAACAGGAGAGGTTAGGAGGCTTAAAGAATAACTTCCCAGCAGACGGAGGTCCCTTCCGAACACCCAGCGGGTCTGGGTAGGATAAGGAGAGGGCGTTCCTACAGTACACTTGAAGCGCAGGAGTAGCCATCCAGACCATATCTACATGCGCATGACCTACTTGCATTTTGTAAGTAGGATTCTTATAGAACCCGGAAGCAGAACAAGTGGATGTCATAGTTTTTTATTTTTATTTTTATTGTCCTTAGATTTTTGTTTTTTAATAAATAATTCTGTGATTTTAGTAATCCTTAGTGCTTGCTCGATCACTCTGTTTGTTTTTGTTAGTTTTTTATGTTTATTTGATAACTATTAAGGTTATTTTCTTCAACGGTATTACACTATGTTGTTTTGTTTATTTCTTTTCATGTGCTGAGCCACGACTGGATCCTTATTCCACAACCTTGGAACTTTTGGGGACTTTTTTTCAGCGTATTATCACAAGCAAAGGGTTGTATTGTACTGTATATTCTTATTTGCATTTAGCATTTGATATTTATATTTATTGTTATTTATATTCACTCATTGTAGAGATAGGGGCACCCATTTTGTTTTTCTGTAAGTTTTCTTTTACCTACTGACAATGTAGAATATCCTAGTTTCTATAGGATTTAATGGCAGCGATAAGGCATAATATCACAATATACTGTATCCCACCATAACGAGCAAGAACCATTGCTACACCTATAAATAATATACTGTACAATGCCACATTTTAGATATTTCAAAAATAGAATATATGCTGCTGCAATTACATTGCTTTCAAAATACTCTATGATAATAATTGGTTCCAAAACATATGCAAAACATGTAATTTTCCTTCCACTGCTTTTTACTTTCTTGACTTCTACAGCCATTATGAAAGCTCAGGGGTAATATTTATTTAACATATGTATAGGGAAAGAACTCCGTAAATCTAAAACTTTAATTCCTTATTCTAATAATCAAACTTTTTTTACACTATATATATTAGTGATATACAGTAGCTATATGACCTACACGTATACAGTTGACATCCATTTCTTAGAGTAGGTTTAGAACAGCAACAAACTGGAAATTTTAATTATTGTGATACAGTCACTGTCTCTGTATGGGCTGGAGTGCAGGGAGTTAACCTCCCCTGGAGAGGCTTGTTGCAGGTGAAGCAAATCAGTTAATCTGCCTGGTCTCCTGAGTGAGCAGGAGTGTAAAAGGCAGACAGAGAGCTGCACACACAGAGAGACTGCTTTCCCCATAGAAGGGGGAGAGAGAACGACTTCTCCCCAGCCAGGAAGAAGCTGGCTGGCACAAACCCCTAGGCTTGCTGGACATTGGTTGCAGAGCCTGCTGGGACTGGCTTGGTGACACCTCCAGGAAGAAACAAGGACGTGAGTTTACTGTGGAAGCAGGGCTGTCCTGTCCAGGACATTGGAAACATAGTGATTTCCTGGACTCTCGTGGGACAGAGTCCCAACAACAGATAATGACTAAATAATGTATATTTGGGTGCATAAGGACTGTTGATATTGTTGCTAACCGGGTGGGTTGTTTAAAGCTGGGAACCAGTTACTTGGCCAGCGACAATCAGAGAGGTAGCTGATGTTTAGACAGTCTCCTGATAGGACTAGGCTTAATTTTTATCATTTGTTTTTCCTTAAAGGGACAGTGGGCCTATTATTGTTTTATTTAACCCCTGTAAATAAATCCTTTACAAAGAAATACAGAGTTTCCTGCCTCAATGTGGCACACAAGACCCCACCACATGACGGCGGATTCACATAATGAATAAAAAAGGTAACATTGAAGGTCTCTATTGTCATTTGTGTATCAAGTAATTAACTTTCCATGTTACTGTATCTCGATGTGTGCTGGGTCAAATCAAAGGAAATCACCTGTAAACATCCCAGCATTTTCTAGATGGCTATTTTAGAGTCAGGATGAGATTAAATGAATTACAGTAAATCACTACCTGGCATCTTATAAAGACAAAATGCATAGTCAGACAATCATTATACCCATGTACATGTTTCAAATAGAGGAGACACTATATTTAGACATCATGAATTAAACAGCAGTGTTATCTGCCCAGACAAATTGGACTTTTTCTATAAGTTATATATATTGTACCTTTATTCTTAAATATTTAATTGTGTAAATTGTTCCAAATAATTATATTTTGCTTCATTTTATCATGCTAATATTTATACAAAATATTCACATTGTTAATTTAGCAGATAACATGTTGCATAGGTCAAACTATGGTGGTCATTTATCAAGGCCCAGGAGAGGGTGTCCATGTAAAAGAAATGCAATTTCTGCTACATTTTAAAAAAACATTCCCTTTGTGGGGAAAAAAATCAACCCTAGGTGAAAAGCAGGGGTTCTCCAGAGCTAAACCCCTTTCCCATCAACTCCAGGAATGCCCTGCTCCCCAAGAAACTTACATCTGAAGGTGATACCATTATCTCAAATTTGCCCCAAAGAAATGACTTTGCAGCTTCCTATTGACCCGTGGGACCTTTGAATACCACCGGCAGCCCCTTTTAGAGGAAAGTATCTTGGGAAGCAGGGGGTCCGCGGAGCTGAAATTAATGCGGTTCAGCTCCTGCTTAAACCTAGTCACCCCAAAACTATTTTTGAGGTAACGTCACTTTAAGGTGCATAGATTTCTGAATAAGGTTATACTGAATTGTTAGTTGGCTAGTGTTTTAAGACACATTCCACACACCTTACATGATGTGTAAGGAACTGTATCTTCGTTTGTTTATTGAAGTACAAAATAACTGCAAACTATTCAAATATTAATGTAGCCGAGCTCCCTCTTACCTCCGGTGCAGGGATGGAGGTTGATAGGGCAATCAGTGTCGGCAGAGCTCAGAGGCGGACCCAGAGTGTGGGGGCCGCCATTTTGAATATTGCGCATGTGCAGAAGAAGCGGTGCGCAAGGCAGTGAGAACGAGGTTGCGGCGGTCACCTTAGGTGGCTCCGCATAGCATACTGTGGGACTACAAGTCCCAGGATCCTTAGAGAAGTAGGGATCATGTGGGGCCAGCCACCATTGAGAGGAGAAGGAAGCAGGAATAACTCTTGGTGCGAACAGGGATCGTGAGGCAGTCTTGACGGGGGCAGCAAGGGGAGAGGACGTGTCCAGGGAGCAAGTAAGCCCCTGGACTAGGCCAGAAATTTACCCTAAGGCCCCACTTAGGCCCTGATCCCTCCACACAGTTGAGTGCTGCAGATAGGGACCCTCCCTCTTAGAGACTCCTGATTCAAATCACCATGTCATCGGAGGGAAGCCATGCGGCAATATGCAGAGTCATGTTCTAGCCTGCAGTACCCATGCTTCTCCACTGGGACTGCTGCTGCTCTGCTAACTCTCTCAAGGAACATTCCTGACCATGAAACCTGACACCTCTGCACCTGTGCTCTACCTCTCAGCTTGCCTACTGCATATAAACTTCCCCTTTCTGTCTGTCAGTGCCTGTTTATACTGGTTCCTCTAGCTTGTGCTAGGTTCCTGTGTTTGCTGCTGCTATTGCTGTATCCTGTTTCTGTCTCCTTGCTGCTGACTACGGCTTGTGACCTCGACAACGCTATCTGCATCCTGCCTCTGACCTCTGCTTGTGACCCCAATCACGCTCCCTGCTGTTCCTGCCACTGGGATCCACTCCAGCCAATGATAAACCGTTGACATGCGACCAGGCCACCGGCCACACCAGAGACATTAGGTGAGACACTTCTGTCAAGGAGGACCGGGACAAAGCGTGAAGGGATTTTGCAGACCCCACATCGTGGGACCACTGGTGCGGCTCTGCTAAGAGAAGATCTTCACTATACCCTGGTCATAGCCAGGAAACTGCCAGGAAACTATGCAATTACATTGTTTTCATAATACTCCATGATAAAAAGTTGTCCCAATATAGGTCTGATCAGATGTCCTGACTTTTTGGGGTGCTGTCCCGGTTGTTTGAATCCCATGCACGATCGGCACTTTCTGGCTGCTCATGCGCGACCGGTAAGCTCAGTTCGCATATGTACATGAGCGACTGACAAGTGGCAATCCCGCATGCACGGTCATCAAGTGCCGATCGCGTATGCGCATGAGCAGCCGGCAAAAGCAGATCACACATGCAAAGTAGGCAAGTAACGATTACGCACTTGCGGTCGGCAAGCACTCTTCGCGAGTGCCGACTGCGCATGAGTGACACCTGTCCTAGTTTTTGCTGGGACAAATATGGTTACCCTAGCTTAATAAGTAATTTTCCTTCTACTGCTTTTTACTATCTTGACTTTGACAGCCATTATGCTGATAGGGATTGGAAGAAGGAGGATTTGGGGAAGAGTTACATAGTGCACAGATGTCATGCTGTAACCTTTTTGTTTGCCCACCACAAATCAGACATATCTGAAGTGTCTTAAAGAAGCAATAACCTCTTTAAAAAATAAATGTATTTCTTTATACAGATTTAAGCAGGGGGCCTCTGCAGATGAACCCCATTAATTTCCTATTGGCCCACAGGCTGCAGGAGCTTGAAAAGCGGCCATAATGTGGACCCTGGATGCGAGCCGGAATGGCAACCGGCACCCAATATTGAGATAAGTATCTCCAGCAACAGGGGTCCCAGAGATGAAATTAGTGGGGTTCAGCTCTGGAGACGCTCTTCTTCAATCCAAAGTTTAAAAAAATATATAGAAAAAAAACAGCTTGGATTGCACTTTAAGTCTAAAATTCAGAAGTAAGAAGGCAGACGAGGATGGCCTTTATACTCATAGGGGTAAGTACAACTCTAACTTTAATTTACTTTATGCTGGCTGGGTAATGGTTTATTTTTAATGGGCAAATGCACTATTATCCAGATCTGGATTATCGGAATTTTGCCCATTAAAATGTGTGTTGCAGGTGAGGGGAGAGAGGGTGAAGAGGGGGTTTACGAGGTTGTATTTTGTTTGTATTGCACTGAAATGTTTTTTGGAATGGGGAAAAGCGCTATTAGCCATCTTTGGTGAATAGTACTTTTGCCCATTCATGTGTTGTGTTGGTGGAACAGAGGGTGGGGGAAGGGGATGGGCCCAGGATGGTGTTTAGGCCTTGTACAGGTTTAACCCCTTCATTACCTTAGCGGTTGTAACCGATTAGGTAATGAAGCGGTGAACTTCTACTGCAACCCTCCTGCAAGGCCTAAAAACTCACCCTGGGGCAACTACCACCTTCACCTATCCCCTGTACACCAACAAATCAGTTCCCACCATTTAACAATTTCATTGCCTTAGCGATTAGCAGCTAAGGTATTGAAACTGGCTGCAATCTTAGTACATAGGATTGAATCCGGGGTTTTCCGGAGCTGAAATGAATGCATATCATCTCCGGAGACCCCTAGATTTGATAAAATATTGCCATGTTGCGAAGCTTTGTGAATACTGTAGCTACACATGCAATATCACTTTAAAAGGACACTTAATCAGCATTAATGCACTTATCGAAGTTTAGTGAGTTGGCCCCTAAATTATTTAAAGCAGCAAAACATGAAAAAATCCTATGTTTTATTTCAAATAAATCAGTTCTGTAGTATTAGATAATACTATCTGCATTTTTTTAAATCTCCTAATGCTATTTTTAATTATTTTTTAATGTACTGATCATCGTTTGGTTGCTATAACAACCATTTAGAAAGTAAAATCCAATTCCTCTTTTGAAACAGGCTCTGACACACCCCTTTGTCAGCTCTGCCCTTTGGCGACAAAGTATCACAAACAGATATGTTGCTGTGTTCCAAACAGCAGGCAGTCTATTATTCTTAAAGCTGTAACAATAATCTATTACTCTTAGTAATATAATATTACATATTAGTTGCCACATTTTACAGACTGCAGCATAGAGTTAGAATGCAGACATTTCATTAGGCACACAATCAGGATTTATACAGACTTATAACAGGAGCATCAAACAATTGCCATCTTAGAGAACAAAGTAGAATTAAACCTTGTCACATGCTTTACATTTAGAAATAAGAAGAAAAAAAAGGGGGAGAGTAGTATTGCTGCTTTAACCTTTAAAAATGAAAGCTGTTGTTAAAAGCAATAATAGGTTGAATTAAAGAAGTAAAACATGTATTTCTATTCTCTAGCAAGCAAAACTACACAGCTAAAACCTGTCTTAATCTGCGGTTGCAATCTATGCTGTATCTACAGTAACCATGTTATCCAGCCAGAAAACCAACGCTTGTCTTCACACGCTGCTAACAGAACTACTGGAATGTAGATAAGACAAATCTCAGCATGAAGTTAGCTTCAAAAAATCCTGTTATTGTGCAAATTATAAAAGAAAGAAAAACACAACATAGTAAGGGGTGTTAACATCACAAAAGCCAACAATAGTCACAGCTCAAGTGTTATGCACTTCTAGATTTTGTTTACAAACCAACAGCATGTACATTTATGTGCATAAAAATAATATGACGTGGTCTACAACTCATTGTTAACTGATAAGGTACTTGTAATATGCTGTACACAATTTGTTTGAAATATTTGTATTACTTAGATCAAAGATTTTCACTGGCCATATGATATTCCTTACTATATTAACAGTGTTCAGATGTAATCACAATTCAAAAGTTCAAAAATGCCATAGGCTGTAGCAGGGGTGGCCAACTCCAGTATTCAAGACCCCCCAACAGGTCAGGTTTTAAGAATATCTCTGATTCAGCACAGGTGACTCAATCAGTGGCTCAGTCTAAGACCCGAGGACTGCATTTGAGCACCACTGGGCTACAGCGACTACCCAACAGCCGTTTCTCACCAATCCACATCTCTCCGTTGTTTGAATTTGTATTTTGGAGAATGGAGGATATTACATACAGTACATGCCAATGAATTATAGATTGTGTGAATCTACAAGAACCCATCATAGATGCATGGGGTGGATAACTGATTTATTATTGATTTACAAATAGATGGTTTGGTTTGACTAATGAAGCTGAAAATACACATGAAATGTAATATTAGACCATGAATGATTCTGAATTTGAGAGATCAAAAATATATGAACAAAGCTATTTAAATCCTAGCATCTAGTAAACGAATGTTGAATTGCCCAAGAATCATTACAGTATATCTATAACTACATTATATCTACTGTAGCCTGAATGTAATTTCAGATCCAAAATACTACATATTATAAGTTAAATGGTTGGACGCATCAAGGAGGAGCAATCTTAGATTTTTATTTGCTTTTTCACATAGTGTATGTGAATATCTTTACTACTGGACGTCACTTTAATGTAGAAGAAGGAAGCTCAGACCTACATCATGCAAATAATTTAGCAGCTAAGCACATTCTGTTAGGTGAAGTAAAAATAGAAACCTTTTGTTCACATCCTGTGTATACAGTATATGTGCATCAATGATATCTCATAAGGGGAAAATGTAATTCTTTCCTGACTCCAAATAATGGCAATCAGATTTCTCACTGGATCATCCTTCTTGTGTTTAATTTGTTGGTCTTCATGGGTAATGCATTCCTCATTTCAACTGCCCTTACTGTACAGAACCCTTTCCTTTGTTGCTGATCAAATGTCCTTTCTTCCAATCTTAAACTACGGCCCTGGTGTTGGGTGTTGCACGCACGCCTGGGGTCCTGGAAGCACGTGCACAGCTTAAAACCGCAATCTGCGGTCTGTAGGGAGCGATGGGAGGCGCGGGGGGGGGGGGGGGGGGGGGGGGGAATGGGGGCGTGGCCAAAACTGTTTTCGTCCTGTGCAGGAAAGGTGATCTCCCAAGCTGCAGAAGGGACAGAGAAGCACAGAAATGTGCTCTGTAAGGAGGAGGGTGAGAAATAAACGAGTTACCTTGTTAGAATATTTACTGGCTGTAAGCGAAGGGCGGTATATTGGGTAGGGAGCAGCATAGTGATTGTTCTTGGGCACTGCAAGTCTTGTTTAGTATTTCTATGTGATGCTGCTTGCTCTACGTGGTCCTGCACAGAGTAATTATTATTGTATGCGATCCGGGGGAAAGAGGGGTCAAAAGGCAATTAGTTTGAAGCCTCTTCTCAAGCCCTACTTTTGGCTCCCAGCACACCACATGACCACGTTGCCGTATGGGAAGACAAATTTCTTGTCTCCGCTGCTGGCTGATGCGCCACCGCACTTCATGAGTCAACACGCGAGAGCACACTGGGGCCTGCCTGATTGAGGTTAGTGTCTGGTGTGCTGCACACATGCCGCCTCGCACGCCGTCATCACCACCGGGACTTAGCCTTAAGGTATGACCTCAAATTTTTTGTACTGCCCTTGGGATGTATAGTTCTTTTGAAAGCTCCTTATATTAACTCTGAATATGTTTGTATAAACAGTCATGTGAAAAAGAAAGTACATCCTCTTTGAATTCCATGGTTTTACATATCAGGACATAATAACAATCATCTGTTCCTTAGCAGGTCTTAAAATTACAACCTCAGATGAACAACAACACATAACATATTACACTGTGTCATGATTTATTTAACAAAAATAAAGCCAAAATGGAGAAGCCATGTGTGAAAAACTAAGTACACCTTACTTAAGTTTTAAGACGAGAGAGAGGAGACAGTTGTGGGTAGAGAGCAGCAAACAAGTGGTGGCATAACGAAAGATCAACGCTGATATGAAGGAAGGAGCACATAAGGGGAGAGCCTTAAAGTTAAGGAGGAGAACCTTGTAGGTGATCTGAAAACTGATGGGAAGCCAGGAGAGGGGTTTAAGGAGGAGATGAGCAGGGACTGTTTTTGGAGAAAGTGAAATTATTCTAGCAGTAGAATTTTAGATAGATTTTGTGAGGAAGGAGGCCTGTTAGCAGTAGATAGACTGAGGGAAGGGGGGATCTTAGTAATAATATGGAGGAAGAAGCAACAGATTTTAGCCATGCCGTGAATGTAAATGGTGGGCTTTGGCAACAGGATCGATGGTAGAAGGGAGGGGTAATAGTTCTTCCGTGGGAGATCATCTTCAGTTCCCTGGAGCATCCAGCAGATGGAGGCACTGCACTGCTAAAGAGATATGTAGGGTTGGAACCCCAGCAGCCTAGTTCTGTGTCCCCACTACCACCGGCGGAAGACACAGCAGGTATTTTTACCAGCAGGAATCATGCACCACACGACCAGTAATGGTCAAATCTCCCACCGGGTGGGGGGAAACATCGTTACACACTAAATTGCAGTCATGAGCTCCCTTTGCCACTGAAATTAGCAGATTGATTTCTCCTGAAAACGGGATCCCAATGATAAAAAAAACATCTATGTCACAGTGGAGTTTATTGATAGAGGTATATTAAACAGTGGCTATAGAAGGTAGGCCATCAGGAGGCTGTCAATGCCATATTTTTATTTATTTCAACTTGTTTTTTTTTGTGCCGTTTTGTTGTGCTGGTTATGCAGGGTAACTTTTATAAATGATGCGCACTATGTGTAATGCACATGATAGTTATGATATTGAACATAGTTATGATATTGAACACTAATACCAAAGTCCTTGACTAAGGGATTCCTGTTATTTTCCATGTATATTTTATCTGCGTTTTTTGTACCAGGGCATCTTACTTATATGCAAATGATCAAGAGTAATTTTATTTTCAGCAGATGTTGAGACCCTTCCCAGACACAGAAAAAGATGCAATCCTGTCTACCCATGATTATTATTATCATGGTCAATTAAAGATGAGTATTCCCTATAGAATAATAGAACACAATTACTAATTGGTGCCAAGTCATAAGACACTTTACGGCCCATTCACTTATATGTGAATGAGCGTTAAGATGTTCTACAGCACCATAAGCTGTCTCCATTTCGTACATATGTCAAAACCCGAGGCACGTTTGCCATACTACTTACATACTAGACGTGTTGGAATGTATAAGATTATTTAGAGTACTGTGAATTTCTTCTATCCCTGGTTACCATCTTCAGCAAAGATCCCAAATTAAGACTCAGCTTCACTAAAATGTGCTAAGCTGTAGAACACCTTAATTTTAATTCACTTGAATGGGAGTGCAAATGTGCTACAATTTAGCACCCTTTTGTGAATCTGGACCTAAGTATGCTCAGTTATGATTAAGAATACCAGCATAAGCTGCATGAGGTATGTCATACAGATAAATTAGACTTAAAAAAAGGGTGGGCTTTAGATGCATCTGTTTGTCAGCTAAAAATTACCTACTGTATATTTAAATGTGTGCTTTGTGAAGTTTTATGTTGACCTTCTACTTTATAACATTCAAAAAGTATGCTTTCAATCAATGCATCACCTTTGGCTTTAGATGCATGTCATTTTTTCTGCTCATATCCTGACAGTACATAAATTACTCCAAGGAAAAAAGATAATAAAAGTAGAATGTAAATATTTCAGCAAGTAAGTGTTTTGGTAAAGGTTTGATTCCATATACTACAGCCTTCATACCTTAAAGTCTGAGCTTGCTTGGAAGTTGCTGTCATTTTAAAAAGTACTGCAGTAAGATTCTAATTACAGACTGTGGGATATCTGCATGCTCGTTAATAAAGCAAAATTAATGCAGCTGTAATGTCAAGCTTTTCAACTTCGAAGGGTGATGGATGATCAGGAATTTGTTTATCAAAAGTAAACAAGTGCCATTTGTGGAAATGTTCTTACTGAGTCACGGGTATGAGATAAAACGCCTGAAATAGTCCTCCACTGTGCTCCAATGTACCGTATAACGTATAAAAAAAATACAAATGAATTTTCAAAGAAAACTGATTAAGATGTTTTATTTATTTTTAGCCACTTATTACTTTCTCTGGTATGTTAGATATTATGGTGTCTATATAATAGACATTTAAAATAGAAACCAAAATAAATTGTGTGTGCATGCGTTCATTTACTAACCTTTTTTTCAGTTTTTAAAAATAGTGTTAAAGGACGCAGAGAAATAGTAATGTCCATGACACACAGATATAAATGGTATGTACTGAAAATATTTATGAGCGTCATATAATTAGCTTAAACTGCGTCATCTCCTACAAAGTCTGTTTATCTTTTTATCACAGAATTACAAGGGCTTACGTTGCTATGTAGCAACAATTTGTTTATTTTTTTAACGCAGCATGGATGTTTAATTATATACATTAACAACATTTCATTTTTTCACATTATGGCTATTATAAAATATGCTAAACTAATAATTGATCATTGCAATCACTAGTTATAAACAAAAAAAACCCCAACATGTTATTTCAATTTAAATTGTATCAAGCAAGTATGCGACACAATGTAATTAAATGACAAAATCTGTATTAGTACATTACATGGAATACAAGTTAATTTGAGAAAAAATGCTATCGAAAATTGAGAGTTGCCTTTTCACTGAGCATAGATTTCCACAGCTGGAAAAAAAAGCAATCATGGTCCATTTTACCTTGCTGTGTAACCCTTGCCTGTATCTTTAACCTTCAAAGACCTTTCAACTCCCTTTACACTCTCATTTAAGATGCCTGATCATGTACTGCATGCGCAGGTAGCACCAGGCTAAGTAAGGAAGCTAAATCTCTTGAATAGACCAAGGTCTCAAATGGCCATATTTTTTTCAGCAAGCTACAAAATATAGTAGCATAGCAGGCTCAATTTCAGCAAATTTTTATGACATAGGATTCCAGCTGTCAATTATGAAGCAGCTGTTGATGCGCTTGAGATTATTTCATAACCAGAATTCTCCACTTCCCCTCTCTCTTATTCTGATCACTTTGAACCATTAAGTGCAGAAAGTCTCTACGCACTGTTCTTTGATATATTTACGATTTTAATACATTGCAGAGTCAAGATACAGTATCATGCAAAAAAATTCCAGCAAAATGTATAGTTCTTGTTTTAATGTAGTGCCCTTGACAGATTCTGGAGAGCACTTATTGTCCACAGTCACCACATTTTGTTTAAAGAATGGGAGTCTTGAGTGTGAGCTACTGTACATGGCTGGGGATTTAGGAGAGATATAACAAATTGATTAAGGATCCTCTTTTCAACAATAGAAGACTAAACATATCTGCATGCAAACTTCATTTCCAAAGGAAATCTACTGGCTGCCTCTTGACAGCTTTCCCACTGATCATTATAGTGTTTAGACGAGGCTTAACACAGCACAGCTTGACATTATTCTAACAGTATACTGGTTGACTGTGATAAATGTAAAATGAACAGTACCACGTGAACTCATTTGCTAACATTAGCTCTGCCTCATATTTGAATTTTAGTATAGGCAATCACATGCCCGATATACGATTAAGCTACATATTACATAAGGCACAGTATGTTTATCACATTAATTCCATGACTAATAATGAAGTTCTGTATCTCTAACACTTTCATCATGTGCTTAAGGCTAAATACAAAACATGTATAGGGATAACGCTGAACTTACCTTATCTCAGCGGTGCTCACACTGGGGGGCGCGCTAGATTTTGTGGGAGGGACCGCAGCAGTTATTCAAATGAAATGCCGGGGGACTGCGCAAGGCCTCTATAATACACTTACCTTCCTTCCCAGCGACGCTTCGTCCAGGTAAGCCGGCATCAAATGACGCCGCAGTGTCACGTGACATCATGTTACCATGGCGATGCGGGTTCGAGCAGGGGGGTTGGGGGTGTGAGGCGCAGTGGAGAGCAGGCAAGGGTGCACATGGGGAAAAGATTGCGCACCCCTGCCTTATCTAACAAATCATATTGCATTATAATTTCCGGTTTCATAGATTGCAGTCATAAATGTTTGCCTCTGAGAAGGAGGTGAGCAAAAGGAGACGTGACAGAGCGATCAGAGTGATATTGGGAGACCATCAGGTACACAGTGCCCACACTTTCCTGGGAAGCGGTGCGGAGTGCCAGGCGGAGGTTTGTGTTGTTTATTGTGGGGTTGGAGGACGACTTGGCACTGTGCCGGGGCGCTGCTGTATCCACTTCACTCAAAATAAACAGTAATATGCTGCACACCATTAAATGTATAAACAAAAAGTATTACCGGCGCTGCTGGTTCAAGGATACCTGTCACAAACATCCACTTGGACTATGAAAAGGAAGGATCCAGCGCTCCACGGATTTTGCAAAAATATCAAATTTTATTGCGCCATACACAACGACCGTTTCGACCTTAGTAGGTCTTCTTAAATGAAAAGGCCTTTTCATTTAAAAAGACCTACTAAGGTCGAAACGGTCGTTGTGTATGGCGCAATAAAATTTGATATTTTTGCAAAATCCGTGGAGCGCTGGATCCTTCTTTTTCAGTGTCCAATTCACTGGCACATTATATCAGAAGGCGTATGCCAGCAGCGTGAAGGTCCCCTTTCCCAATTGACTCTAGACATTAAGAAACATTGGTCCCAATATAAGACTCTGAATGTCCCAAAAAGCTCAAGAATATTGAACTCCTCATGTGCAGTGATAAAGACATTATGGATTTATTCATACTGTATGTTCCTTCTCTTGATCCTTTTCACAGTGAGTCTATGGTATATGCAACAAGGTTGCTTGTCAGCTGGTAGATTATTTATATATTACTGGTGTTATCCCTATTTCAATATTAGGGATTATCTTAAGTATCCAATCTTTCATTAAATTAAACAGTCATATACCCTTATTTCTTTAAAAATTATATTTCTACATTGCGCCGGATGCTTTTTATATCATATATATATATATATATATTTCCCAGAATCCCTTGCTGTAGTGGAAGCACTGTATGACTGTATGCTAGGTGATAATAGTGAAAAACATTGTTGCAGACCTGTCTAAGGCCTCGAACATGGTGACAACAAGAGAAATGAGCAGAACTGATGCTCAAGCTCTCCTGCTCAAGCAGGAGTTTTTTCGTATCCCTGCATGAGTGTCAGCGAGCGCGCTTGTGTGCCGGGTTGGAGGTGGGCGGGAGGCGGGGCTGGAGGTGGAGCGGGAGGCGGGGCTAATGTGCCACGTCACGGTGCCGATGTCATGGACTGCCATTGGCCTTTGGCGGTCACGTGACCGGCCCTGTGGTTCCCTCAGTGGGAAAAATTAAATTGGGCTGTCGGCTGAAATTCCACATGCCTCCGCACGCCTGCAGAAGCATGCGGAAGCATGCGGAAGCATGCGGAAGCGCCATCTAAAGCCGTGCTGATAGGAATGATGTTTCCCCTCAGCGCGGCTCAGCGTGGTCTTTTTGACCTTGCCCTGGCCTAAGACATGGGTATGTGCTCACAAGTGCTCTTTGTATTTGCTATATTAGTATATATATATATATATATATATATATATATATACATGTAGAGGTATCAGTACCGTGTTAGCCAAGCTTCAATAATCAAAAAATAAATAGATCTCTCACATTTCCACACCTAGCCACACCATTTATATCCACTCCCACTCCACACACACCTTTTGTTAAGCACTGTATATACTGTGGGCTCTCCATTCATTTATATTCACACAAATACACACACACTCTTACATCACTTGCTTTCCGGAACCTTTTGACACCTCTAGCCATAAAACACATCCACACCGGGGGAAGGACTAGCACAGATAACATTCCAAGAGACACTATTTTTAAGTATACCTTTTGCTTGCTTCATTCATTGTAACATCGCCGGAAGAAGAGATCAGTGTATCTCGAAAGCTCGCACAAATAAAAGCATTTTGTTAGCCACCGAACGGTATTATCTATTTATTTTTTGATTATATATATATTTATTTATTAATTTATGTATATATACACACATATCACCCACTCCATTGGTATGGGTTTTCATGGGTTCAATTTATTATGGGTACTATGTGTATACAGACTTTTTGACTCAATTCATTCTCCATGGTACTGTATGTAATATCACGGGGAAGGAGAATTAACTCTGTAGAATAAAAGTAGTAGCCAATCCGTCTCAGCTAAGATTTGTTTTGCTTAGAGTTTGCAGTTCTAATTTCAAATTAATGTTCCTGTTTTATTATGTTTAAGTAGATTGTAGTTTACTGAGCAACGGTTAGTTTAGTGTGATTGATTTTGAAGCTAGGGATCTAGATACCATCTGATGACAGGATAGTTCCAGAAAATAGATTAGCCGTTAAGTGACTGCCTGGTAAATGAGAAGATGCAAGGAGCTACAGAAGCTCAATTGTATCAGTGAATCATATCTGTGAGCAAGGTAACTGACCAAGAGTCTACATCCAGCTACAAAATTATATTGAATGACTAGACAATGGAGCTTAGTTTTGAAAGTATCTGAGGTGCCATGCAGAGCTAATTATAAAACAACCCACCAAGGAAGTGTTTATTGCAAATTAGACAAAAACAACACATCTTGGGATTGTTTTTTAAGAAGTAACTACTATACATACAGCGCACATAAAGATTGCATAAGAAATAAGAAGATAGATCCATCCTAGACCTTAGAGCCATCAATATATCATCTCTACCCCCCTGATAAAACATAACCCAATAAATGAAATAGACTCACAGTAAAGTTCTACAGCATCAAATGGCAAGAGATTGTATTCAACTACCAACATAACAGTTAACCACTAAAACTGTGCCACAGTGCTCCACCAAACAGTGGCCCCCTCAAGCCAGGTACCTCACAGCCGTTGCCGATCAGCTGATTCATCATCAGCTGTGAGTATGAGCCCCAGCTATAAACCGCCCAGTGAGTCCTGCCCACTCGCCAATAAATGCCACCACTATGCATCACTGTACTCACAGAGCCGAGTCGGGATTTTCATTAAGTGCAGGTTACCCTGCACTTAATGAAAAAAACAGTTGTCAACAACAGGGCTATTTAACATACCTTTAAATTAGCCCCAGAGCATCTAGACCAGCCAGTACCCTTTCCACCTTGTCTTATAGAGTAACATTAAATAAAACCAGACCCAAATCGGACAAATGCATCCCATCCGACAGAAACATTCCAACAATAACCGAATCAAAATCTGGATGACTGATAACTCTACGAAGTTACTGTTAAATACATTTATCTACAACTTTATTATCTACTTCCTACTCTACTCATTGAACTTGCAAGCCAAGCCCCCTTCAAATCTTTCTATAGACCATATTCTACTAAAGCTGCTGCAACCTGCCCAACCTAACCACAGTATAAAACTGTGGTAAAGGTTTCACGATTAAAAGACGATAAAGCACACCCTAGTGGGTAAGCACATATCAACAAAATAAATCTAGTCTAACTTACACCTGAGCAGATAGAAACAGCGAGGATGCATCGGCAGCAACGAAGGGCAGACTGAATATCTTCCTTTGCCAGAGAACATCCCGGCCATACCATCCTACCAATGCGGCTGCCTGATGAGAGGAGGGGAGAAGAATGCTTCATGGAGACACCCTAAGTTCAGGCAACAGCAGGAATGGAAATGGACCTGCCATCCTACCTAACTAAACTAATTTACCTATCTTCATCTTACGTCTGGCAATGTTACCTGAACAATTTTAAATTCCTGAACTACAAAAAAACTTGCTGCTTCTCAAATGAAATTTAAAAAAACTCTCCTGAAAACAGGCTAACGGCTTTCATATTCGGATAACGGTATATCCAAATGGCCATCCATGCTATGCTTGCTGACATAGTTACCCTTTGCTAAAGCCAGCTGAACTGTGTTGTGTACAATGACAGTGTCTTGCGTACAGACATTTTTTGCTGAAGTTGCATGTCATAGAGCCACCAAGCCATCTTGCTATAGCCATCCCACCAAGACATCCTGCCATAATTCCTATACACAAACCCCACAATATCTTGGTATTTAAACAGGACTGAACAAAGATAGGGCCACTTTTCAACAATTACACTTGCAAAAATGAAAAATGCTTGTAGCCAATTAGAGAACGTCAAGGGGAATAAACTTTTCTCAAGATCCTACTTCTTAGCTTTCCCTTTTTTACTAGACCTTGCCAATGTTTCTGTGTAACTTGGGAGCCATAATAGCATCTCCACAGAATCGCCTCGCCCGACCACCCCCCGATCCTCCCCTTCAGGTCAGCAGGCAAGTGCAACCCCAAAGAGCTGGTGACACACGTATAAGTGTCCCAAAAACAAACATCTGAAAATATACCAGCTGCCCCCGGGGCACACTGCGGCGGAACCTGGCAGCACAACCAAAAACTTGCTTCCAAATAAAGACGCACCCTTGATACCCCCTTCACACCCAATTGGGAAAGAACTAGCCCCCACCAGCGAAGGTGCAGACCCCTCCCAGGCCGCAGCCACATCACAAGGAGCCGTACCAGTTCCAGACGCAGGCACATGCACCACCCCCTTATACACTGTAGGTCCCTTCGAACAACCTTTCAAAGCTGACATCACCTCTCTTAACAGGGTCAATAAATCATCTGTTTCCAAAGTCTCAGGCAGTACTCCAACGTTGGGGGACCATCCAGCTATAGCTATGACCGAGCTGTCATGCCACCCTAAACTAATAGCTCAGAGACTTTTTCTGGCAATTAAATCTACCTCCTGTTATTCGTCAAAGATCAAGATAATTTTAAACCTGACTTTAGCAACAATTGAAATCACAAAAGTAATGATAAAAGGATTGTTTTGTATATATTTTGAACTGTTAAATAAATGCCAGTTATTGTTTATGGACAGTTCCTCGTACCTATTATTCCTACTACAATCGTATTGCCTGGCCCGTTGCCAGAAGCAAAGCTAAAGAAAATCCCAGAGACGATACATATTATTGAAGAGGGAAGTTACTGTAAGTGTAGTGTTCCTGGAGTGTATATACCTGGAGCCAGGTAGGGGTTACACATAATTGCATAGGATATCAGAAATAGCGAAGAGAAAAAGAGAGAGAACATGAATAGATTAAAGTCTGTAACGATTACCAAAAATGAAGACCCAGACGTAAAACATGAATACATTTTTACTAGAGGCATACATTTTTTTTACCTATTATTAACAGATATTCTCCATTTACAGACACCATATACGTTATGGACACCACACACACAAGGATTGACCTGACAAAGTGCATCGTCTGCAAATTGCATTGAGTCTGTGGTGTATGCGAGCTGAGAATATATTGTACAGTATCTTATTATAACTTACGTTTTCTTTTCTCCACAGTTAAATCCATCGCTTTGTTTCTGGCAATACAATTTTGCTATGAGGTGCAGCACAATTTCTTCTAGATATGTCAAATCTAAGAAACAAGATGGAACCTATGTACTATATATATATCTATATATATATATATTTAATTGTGTGTCAAAATTTCAGTGCAAAAAAAATTCGAACCTTCATAAAATGTGCATCGTTTGTAGGAAGACTTCACACAGCATTTGTTGTTTGAAATTATTTTTTATGCGTCATGTTGCATATCTGATTTCATTGATAGAATTTAAATTAAAACAGAACTATATATTTTCTTATTTATTTATAACTAGTGTGGATAGTGTTAGTGTACACATTGTTAGTGTAACATTATATATAATAGCCATACTGTCAAAATAATAAATTTTGCTAAGCTACTGTATATGACACATCCGTGCTGCATAGAATATTTTTTGGGGTTGATAAATAGCAACTTCATTCAGCGCTTACACTAAAAATGTGTCTGTTTAGGGTTTATGCCAAGTTGAATTTGGTAGATTATTCTAATTCACTTTTAGTTGATTTTTGATTTTGTAGAGAACAGAGAATTTTTTTTTTGTTGGTACATACCATTAATATCTGTACACAAAGCGCATTCCATTTCTGTGCGCCAAAACAAATGTAAAAAAAAATATTTTTGACACTGCTGGTGCAGGTTGAGAAATTTCAGGTTAGTACGTAGCGGCACAAGCGGAATTGAAATTTAGTGTCCCGAGATGTATACCTCAGAAAGGGGTGCCGGTAGCAGTTCTGGCTGGGCTAGTTTGGGCAAACATAATAACGGCTTACAATCCACTCCACTACCTCTTCAACCCCTGATTTTGCTCTATTTTTCCAGTGGATATGTGGGATAACTGAATTAAGAGACGAGGTAGCACTCAAATGTTATCCATTGTTACATATAATTTTTATTGCTGTAGCACCTATATCTTCTAATTAATACACTGGTGTGACAATTACCCACTCTACACTCTCCTATCCACAAGTCATTATTTTCCTACACACAATACTACACTATGCACCTACTCATCTCCTCGCTTATCTACTACAGTCGGTGCTTTGAAAATACGTTAGCCCAAATAAGGGGAGGCATTTTTCAAACATGGTGCAAACAAACCTCACTTTGAACATTTTTGCTTATTTAGGTTGAACAGTTACCAGACCTTTTCTGATAATTGATTCACAGATGTAACCTTATTGCAACTGCTGGAAAAGCAGCGCTTGTTTTGAATCAGCCACATGCAAGAAGGGAGTTGGACTACAGCTAGGGTTGCTATCACTTCAGGTTTTACCTGGAGACTACGGGTTTTGGCCACATATCTCCAGGCTATGGGTTTATAGTATAAACAGTGTAGAATATACAGGACTTGGGAGATGCAAAGTCAGTTAACCCACTCACAACTGACTTTGCATCTCCCAAGTCCTTGCTTAAAAGCTGTGTTTAAAGCAGCATGCATTGACTAAGGGTTGCTCATGTAATGTGAGCATGAGATAAAAGGTGGCACTGTGTGCTCATTTGCATGTCATTTCCCAGAATCCCTTGCTGCAGTGGAAGTGCTGTTTGCTGGGTGGTAATGGTGAAAGACAGGGTTGCAGACCTGTCTAAGACATGCAAATGAATATACAGGAATATTTACAGTTGCTTTATGCTTTACTGTGGAGGGTTTTAGTCACTTTTTTTACCCACCATAACCTATATATATATATATATATATATATATATATATATATATATAATCAAAAAAAAAATAGATGATACCGTTCTGTGGCTAACGAAATGCTTTTATTTGTGCGAGCTTTCAAAATACACTGATCTCTTCTTCCGCGATGTTACAATGAATGAAGCAAGCAAAAGCTATACTATAAACAGTGTCTATTGGAATGTTATCTGTGCTGGTCCTTCCCCAGGTGTGGATGTGTTTTATGGCTGGAGGTGTCAAAAGGTTCCTGAAAGCAAGTGATGAAAGAGTGTGTATGTGTATCAGTGTGAATAAAAATGAATGGAGAGCCCACAGTATATACAGTGCTTTACAAAGGTGTGTGTGGAGTGGGAGCGGATATACATGGTGTGGGTGGGTGTGGAAATGTGAGAGTTAGTAGCATAACTAAAAGTGTGTGTGGATACTATGTGGTCCCTATTGGTGTATAGGGATGGAAAAACAGGGAGTATAAGTATGTGTGAGAGACAGCTGTGTGTGCATACATATAGCACAGTATGTACAGACATGGCCTATAGCGCTCATGGGAAGAGAGTTCACTTGTGTCAGTAATGACTCATAAAATTTCGATCTCTGTTTAGGCCACTGCTAAGTGTCCCGAACAGTTGCATAAATTTGTATTCATGCAACCGTCTCTCTTTCGGTGTTTTAAGATTACCTTTGAGTATGGCAACCCTCAGATCGTTCATCTTATGGCCAGAGTCAGAGAAATGTTCGCCAACAGGACTGTCTCTTGTTCCGCGTGTGATGCTGTGGCGGTGCAGGTTCATTCTCTTGTTTAGCCCCTGCCCTGTCTCACCTATGTAGTAGCAGCCCCCTGGGCATTTCATGCACATGATGAGGTACACGACATTGCTGGAGGAACAGGTGAACCTTCCTCTGATTTTGTATTCCCAATTCCTGTGTGGTATTTGTATTTTGTCCGCTGTGTAGAGCATATCGCAGGTTTTGCATCTTGGGTCCTGGAATTGTTTTTTCCCGCATTCAGTTGTACTGCTGAATACTTTACTCCTCACCATAATATTCTTGAGATTATGGGGTTGTCTGTATGATAATAAGGGTGCTTCAGGGAAGACCTGTTGCAGTCTTGTATCTTCCTGGAGGATGGGTTGTAGTTTCCTGGCAATCTTGCGTAGGGCTACTAGGTGTGGGTTATATGTGACCACCAAAGGTACCCTGTCGCTTGTCTCCTTCTGTTTGTATTCAAGGAGATCAATTCTTGGTATTCTGGTGGCTTTGTGAATTTGCTGGTCTACAATTCTGTGGTTGTATCCGCGGTTTATAAAGTCTGATCTTAAGGCTTTAATCCGCTGGTCTCTGTCTGCTGTGTCGGAGCATATCCGGTTGTATCGTATGGCTTGACTGTAGATGGTTGCATGTTTGGTGTGTGTCGGGTGGAAGCTGTTGTCCCTGAAATAGCTGGCTCTGTCTGTAGGTTTGCGGTATACAGAAGTCTGTAGTTGGTTGTTCTTTATAGTAATGGTGGTGTCTAGGAAATGTACTTCATCCGGGGAATGGGTGAGTTTGAGGTTGATGGTCGGGTGGAACGTATTGAAGTTGTCATAGAACTGTAGGAGGCCTTCCACCCAGCCAGAAATATTCTCGGTAAGTGTGCCCGATCCAGAGATAATAGGGCGCCCAGGGTAACCCTCTTTGTGAATTTTAGGGAGCATGTAGAATGTACCAGGTTTTGGGTTAGCTGGTATCAGGTCCAGAATTTGTTCTCTTGTGTGGATCGGGAGTGTTTTAATGATCCTGTTGAGTTCTCGCATGTATTTTTTAGTTGGATCCTCCTGCAGTTGGGTGTAATACTTTGAATCAGAGAGTTGCCTGTGTGCTTCCCGCAGGTAGTCTGTGGTGTTCATTATGACCACTGCTCCTCCCTTGTCCGCAGGTTTGATTGTTATGTTGTGGTTGGCCTTTAGCGATTCTATGGCTTTCCTCTCCATCAGTGTCAGATGATATGTTTGTTTCCTTACTTTGTCCAGGATGGTGGTTTTGGTGCTGTGTCTGAAGCTTTCAATGTACTGGTCCAATGTGGGGTTGCGCCCAGTTTGTGGGATCCAGTTGGATTTTTGCTTCTCCCTGCTCATGTGCAGCGGCTCTCCTTCTGCAGTGTTGGCATAATCTTGGTTGTGTCTGTTGTGGAAGAACTCCTTAAGACTCAGCCTTCTGAAGAATTCTTCCAGGTCACTGCACAGCTCAATCTTGTCCATGGAAGGGCAGAATGTGAGACCCTTTGATAATACTGAGGACTCTGCTTGATTAGGTGTGTAATCTGAGAGGTTAACAGTGCAGTCCTGCTGTTGGTGACTGTCAATGTTTGTTTTATTAGTTGTTGTGCTGGCTGCTGCCGAGTATCTCATTCTTAGCCTCAGTCTGTGCAGTTTCTTTTCCTTATTGCTAATTAGACCATTCAAGAGTTTTTCATGGAATGTTTGGAGTCCTCTCCATGTGTCTGTAAGAATTTCTCCTGTCTCCAGAATTCAGTCTATCATCTCTTTTGTCTTTCTCCTGTTGCTGTAACAGATACCGGTCGGTATCTGTGCTATATGTATGCATACTGTATGTATGCACATACTGTGCTATATGTATGCACACACAGATGTCTCTCACACATACTTATACACCCTGTTTTTCCATCCCTATACACCAATAGGGACCACATAGTATCCACACACACTTTTAGTTATGCTACAAAGGGCCTCATGCAGTAAGCCCCGATAAGGCGTTTTTCGCCATTTTTTCCCTTCCAGATTCAGTAAGCCCCGATAAGTGGGAATTATCGGCAACTTTTCTTCCGAAAAAAAAAATTTCGCCACCCGGCTGCCGATAAGCCACTTATCGGGACTTTTTTAACCCGGCTGAATTCAGTAAGCCCCGATCAGCTTTTCGGTGCTGATCGGCAGGCCAGATTGGAGAATTTATGGCCAATCCGTCCCGCCAACTAAAGTTGGCAACTTGCTGGAGGAGAAGCATCGGCAAGGGCGACACTTAGAAAAAATCAGCCCTTTTTCCTGCCTGTGATTGATGCCGGGGGTCTCCGGAGCTGATACCCGCACCGGAGCCCCCCGGCATGCATCCGAGGCAGGAAAAAGGCATTTAAAAGCCACTTCATTACCTTAGCGGCTAACCGCTAAGGCAATGAAGGGGTTAACCCACCGTGCCAGCGTTATTGTGGGTAGCGGGGGTGGGTGAAGGGGGTATTTGGCCCTGGGTGTGAGTTTAGGACTTGCGGGGGGGTTGCGGGGGCACTTAACCCCTTCATGACCGTAGCGGTTAATACCGCTACGGTCCTGAAGGGGTTAAGGCCTCCCGCTACCCACCCGCAAGCCCTAAAAAACCACCGTTGGGGCTAATACCCCCTTCACCCACCCCCACTATCCACAATA
Source organism: Ascaphus truei (assembly GCA_036426205.1). Lineage (NCBI taxonomy): Eukaryota > Metazoa > Chordata > Amphibia > Anura > Ascaphidae > Ascaphus > Ascaphus truei. The sequence continues at coordinate 289,180 of WSYH01000140.1, forward strand.
TTAAAAAAATACACACCCCAGCCCCACAATAACTAAATAAATAAATAATTAAAGAAATATATATATATATATATATGCAAATATAGCTGTATGCTCATCTGCATGTCTTAGGCAGGTCTGCAACCCCACCTTTCCCCATTATCACCCAGCATACAGCACTTCCACTGCAGCAAGGGATTCTGGGAAATGACATGCAAATGAGCACACAGAGTCACTTTTTGCCTCAATAACCATTTTTAACATGGTTCCCTATAGGCTTAAGCTTGCTGCATGGTCACAGCTTTGAGCACAGCCAGGGTTAAGGTGCATACCCAGAAAATATATATATATAAACCCAACAACACCTATACCCCCCTAACATACTGTATAGTAATGTGCACAATGACTATTATCCACAAATGGATAATAGTGCAGTTGTCCATTTACAATACATACACACCAATAAAGACATTAAATACATGTAGCACTCACCCATGTGCGGCTGCCACGATGAAGGCCATCCTCATCTTCATCCTGCCCATGCCCCATCCGCTTCTGCAAAACAGACACAAGAATTAAAACATCCAATGTAATGTCCCCTAACCCCTTAATCACCATAGCGGTTATTAACCGCTACAGTCATTAAGGGGTTAACCCACCATCACCCACATACCCTCCCCCACTAACCCCCCCACCCCTGAGGCCTAACCACCCTCACCCACTACCCACAGGGGAGTCCTACCAAATACCCTTGGGGCCAATACCCCCAGCACATACAGTACAATAATGAGCCAAATAAATATTATCCACATAGGTATAATACATTATTTGGCCATTATTAAACACATTGAATACGGTAATAAAGTGAATTAAATTGTACTAACCTCATCAATAAGAAGTCTCCATCGCCAGCATCATCCTTGGGGTCCGTTGCCAAAATAATAAATAGCCAAAACATCTCAATACCAGTAACATAACAATGAACCCCTTAATCACCTTATCGGGTACTAACCTGAAAGGTAATTAAGGGGTGAAGCCATCCTGCAATGCCAACAACACTTATGCATAACATCCTCAATGATTTAAAAACCAATTGCCTAACCAAATCCCATTTAATCATTCAATCTGAAGGCTCACATGCCTCTTAAAACATTGCATTTACAGTGTATACATGTAGCATAACATGTAAAGTACATGTACACGCTGCAAATCAATGTTAACAATACAATAATCCCACTTAAATCGCCATACATCACAAGAAGTATATTATTTAATCCAATAAACTCACCATCAATGAATTAACACACATCAATTACATCCCTAAACAATTAAAATACCATCCATACCAATTACACAATGAACTAAAGCTATCGTAACAGAGAACCACTTCAAAACATAGAAAAAAGTAAGTGGTGCCAGCTGGCAACCAGTTTCTTTCGCCAGCTGCGCAATATGAGGTATGACCGGCAATTGTTTATCATCAGGCCTGAGGGTTTAGGTAGAGACCTCTCGGTGCTGCCGGCATACTATCGGGACTTACTGAAGGCCTGGAAATTGGTCTCCGCGACCAGGAAGAAACAGGCGGTGGGGGTTGATATCCTCGCCGAGCCCCTGCTGTATAATCCGGCAGTGGGGGCTCGGATGTTGGATTCACCCTCTATTTGCCGCCGACTAATCCTGGCGCAGGTGACCAGAGTCGGAGATCTCCTGGACTATGAGCGGCGAGACTGGGTAGGAGCAGAGGAGCTCGCGCCCCGTATGGGTCTGCTTACTGCCCGCGTCCCTCGTCGTTTGATCCAGGAGATTAAAGATGCCATCCACCCCGACTCACGCACCTTCATCGAGGGGGTTTTGCAGACCGGAGAGCCTTGTCAACCTATCAACTTCAGCTCTCCGAATCTTTGCGTAGAACCCAAACCAAGGCAACCCCCTCGAGTTCCTATCTCCCCAAACCTCAGCAGGTTGGGGGATATGTCCCCAGCATGTTTTCGCGGCATGCCGAGGAAAGTCCTGTATTCTCTGGTGCTCCATATAGTGCACTACCTCGCCCTTGTCACCCGCCCAGATACCATCTGGAGGCGGGTATTTTTTGGGAACGAGGACGAGAGACCCCGGTGGAGAGAGCTCTATTCAGCTTTGGTTCCCCGTCCCGCCGGGGATTTGAGTTGGAGGGTCCTCCACGGTGCACTGAGCACAGGAGAGTATTTGGCACACTTCACGGACTCCCTCGCCGCCTGTCCCTTCTGTGGCGAGCGGGAGTCCGTATTCCACATTTATCTGAGCTGCGCCAGACTGCAGCCCCTCTTATCCACCTTGAGGAGCCTTCTTCTGCAGTTCTGGCTGGGTTTTTCCCCTCATCATTTTATTTTTGGGTGCCCAGTGTCCCGAGACAATAAGCCTAGGGATCTCCTAGTTAACCTGCTCCTGGCAGTGGCTAAGGTAGCCATTTACAAGACCAGGAAGCAGCGTTTGGAGAAGGGGGTCCCAACGAACATCGTGGCAGTGTTCTGGGCGCTGGTGCACTCCCGTATTCGGGCAGAGTTCACGTACGCTGAGTCCGCTGGGACGGTTTCGGAGTTTGCCTCCCAGTGGGCGTTAGGCGGGGTGCTCTGCTCGGTATCCCCCATCATGGGTTCTTCTGAGTTAACCCTTCTTTTTTAAGTGCATTTTTTACAGTGCACTTGCTGATTCCCTTATATATTTGTTTGACTGGTTTTTCTTTGTTCTACTTGGAAACAAGTAGAATTGCTGTTTAACTGAATTGGCCGGCTTCGCCGGCCAATCAGTATTGAGCCAGATCAAAATAGGCTGCTTCCCTCACCTCAGCACTATCACCTGCTGTTCACTTTGTTGACTCATTCAGAAAGCGGAAACCAGCACACGCCGTCAGGAGAAAGTTTATTTTACTGTGGGAGCTGGCAAACTCACATTCGCCACACCTTCATGGCCAATTCGCCACTTGTGGCGATTGGCGACAGGGATGCCCACCTCGGGTCTATAACATGTCATTGAAAAGAAGATTGCTGCTATAATAACAAATACGATTCACAGGTGGCCGACTGTCAAATATGAAAACATTGATGACTATAGAGGAAATAAACATTGCCTATATTTTAACCATGAGACATTAGTTCTAAATAATAATAGAAACGGAGTCGGCTGTTGTGATCTGACTCTATTTAAGGTGTGTTGCAAGGCAATTTAAAAAAAAAAGAAGGTATTAGTAGTAATCTGTTTTGTGGGGGGGAATTTCACCTAACCATGTATGCAACAGCTTTCTAGAATTTGCCTTCAGTCAAATCAGAGTATAAACGTACAGCTATTTGTGCACTGAAAATAAAGAGTAAACAAAGGAGGAGCCAGCCATTCCTTCCCCTGTAGTGTTTGCAACCTAACAGGCAGGTTCATCAAGGGCTGGTACTGGAGAGCACACCTGATCCGGCATTACTGTACCTTCTCATTCATTTGAATATGGGTTGAAGCTGGGTGCGTTTTAATCCATACCGGCGCTGGATGAATCTGCCCTGTAAGTTTTACGTTGGTTATTTTTATTCTTTTGCAAAGCCTGGTGAGAAGACTATGGAGGGGAGGGGGTGTTTTCAAAAGACAGTAAATGTGATGATATAGCACGTCTGTGCAGGACGGCAAACTTGAACAAGTGCAGCGTTTAAGTCCCAGAGCAGGAGTTGAAATCTTTCATCTTTATTCACGAGCATCTATTAAAACAGTGTACATGGCTCCAACACAAGAGAGAGAGCCTAATGTGTTTCACGCTGCTTCATCAGTGGCTCCTGTGCTGAAGCAGGGATATCCTGAAAACCTGACCCGTTGGTGACCCTTGAGGACTGGACTTTGCCACCCCTGACCGACACCATTTTACATATTGAAATGTAATTGTGACTCCATTACAATCCTCTGAAGGGCTTTTCCCTTTAGTGTTTTAACTGCACAAATCGTACAGTATACTGTATGCGCCCCAGTGATCTCTCCATACACAGAGCCTGCTTTGTATCTGCTACGCAACAGGTCATTTCCAGCCTACGCGTCTACTGAGGGCTCCAGGAGCACGCCATATTTTTACCACCCCTAGGTGTATGAAATATTGCTATCATTATATTTGCAGGGGCTGCAGTCATTTCTTCTATTTCCCTGGGAGACTGTAATGTAAGCGAAACCCTCCTGCAGCTAAATTGCACTTGTAAACCTTGGCAAGCTGCAGGCGGAAAGGACGCTTGGGAGCTGTCGAAGGACATTGTAATAGTGCTGCTGGCAGTGAGGCAAAGTTAAGCCCTTCTACCTGCAAATACTGTATGTCATCTAGGCATTAGCAATATCACTGTGTGTTATTTTGGAAAGGTACTGCATAATACATAGCTTGCCAGGTGCATATTGTGTGTTTATTATGTCGTTCTTTCAGTTGCGTTTTTGTGTAGTGCAGAAAAAAAGCGGTATTCCTCATGTAACACAGCAGGACATTTTTCCAGCCCCACCATATATGGCGCACAATAACCATGCATAATGTTTTATACCAGACAAAGCAGACTTCATGTTGAAACATCCTGCTTAAATACTAGAGTATCACAACATTAGCTATATGATAATTAATAGGTTTTTGCTAAATGAAATAATATGCAGTTTGCTGTGCTGTCAAAATAACTCTGAAAATATTGCTAAACACTTGTTTGCTATTCACACTCGTATGCAGCATGTATAACGTGTTTTAATGTAATCACTATGGTGAAACAGGGTTTCAGCGGTCATGTTTCTTTGGTTTGTTTTAGTAAACACAGTTTGTGTCCAGACATTTTACTTTTCTTATACTGTACTTGTCAATAAGTCGTGAGGTTTGGATCCAGGAGACACAGTGACTAAAGTATTAGAATGTTTTATAGTCCTTAGCATGGACCAAATCTGCATTCAGTAATTGCTCCCCTTAAATACTCAATACTGTACTAACATTTCATTGTGTCAAATAGTTAATTAGAACAGTTATAAACAATAGTATTAATAATAATATAATCTACCAAGCAAATTCCTGCAGAGTAATATTGCTGGGGACAATCATGCAAAACATGTGTGTGCATGTGGATGGATGTAAGATCCTGAACAAACCTCTGTGGGTTGTGGATGTTGGAGAGGCCGAGGTTAAGGTGTAGCTGGCATAGCCGCAGCAGAGATGTCCCAGTCATTATCAGTAGTTCTGTATCTTCGCTCTGGTTTTTGAGGAACTAAAGGATGCATTTGTTTTTATTATGGAAAAACACGGCCATTTAGAATTCTTCTTTTTGTAGTCGTCCTTTAGATTATTTCCGACTAGAACTGCAGTATGTGCCTTAATATATACACATCTTTAACTTCTCTGCTGCCAGAGGGACCTGGGACACATGGCACACTATTATCATAGTATTCCTTTGGCCATGTCACGCAGTGCCGGCAGCACTTTATATGTAATGTTCGTGCCTCGGAGAGAGAAAGTGACTTGTCCAAAGTCACAAGGAGAAATTACAAACCACCTAACAAATGGCTCCTCGCTCAACTGATGGTTTGGAGCCCAAGTGTAAATCCCCAGCATTTATTTCCATGTTGCGGCCTCGTGACTGCGCCGCGGCTGCTAAATGGCGTTTTGCTGCGGCTGCAGAACTCTGCAGTAACAATAGATGGTTCTTGTGCGTCTTTAATCTAAATACAAAGTAAAAACTTCAGATGACTAATATACACAATTTGTCATACTTTACAAATACTTTTTAGAGTAAATTAGAGCTCAGAGATAACTAACACAAACGTTGTGAAATTGTACAATCTTCTTACAATAATACAATCTTCTTCAACCAACATCATCTTCTGGCTGTCTCTTGTGCAGTTTTGTTACGTAAAATAATTGTGAGATTATCTATTAATAATAGAGAAGAAATAGATGCAATCATTATACTGTGCTACAGTGTCTGTTCTATGAAAACTGTACGAAACGCAAATGAATTTCATTGAATTAATGCGCATGCGCATTCAGGTATATGAACTGTATGGAACCCATATGCGTTTCATTGCATTTGTGAGCATGCGCGGTACGGGTATTGCCAATTGAATGGAACACTTAGATTACCTTAATTATAAATTATTGCTGGATTGGTTTCCTACTTAATCTGAAGAAAAAAAAAAAGGATTAAATGATGAGAAAAAATAAATTACTGGATTGGTTTTGACAAGCCCACATGTGAGCCGCGGAGAAACAGTGTTCACTTATGTGTAATTTCGCACCTTGTCACCGAAAACAGGAAGTTTGGCTACATCTGTGTCTTCTGATCTGCAATTCTTGGAAAAGTGGCTGTTATTTGGGGATATTTAGGAATTGATCTACTGACATCACCCAGTTCGCACCTCCCGACCCCCTCTCCCCATACCTGTTCTCCAGCATCTTCTGACATGTGATATCGCTGTGTCTATTGACGCCGCGTCGCCAGAAATCAGGTAAGGGAAGCTACAAAGGCCCCGCACTCACTTCCCCAGCATTTCATTTAAATGCTTTGGGGAAGAGCGCATGGCCTCTGTAAGTACCGTACCCCCCGCTCCCTCCCAGAAAATATCGCGCCCCCCAGTTTGCTCACCCCTGCTCTAAACAATAATAGAAATACTGTTGTTGAGAATGGCTGGGACTGTTCATTTGCCCTGAGAACAACGGACAAAACTTTGTTGCATTGTGAGGATCGCAGCGTTAACAGTCATCAACGTAAAGTAACCATATTATCTATGTTGTAAAAAAATGAATGTTTTGTTTTTTCTCAGGGATGGAATTCAAGCAGATTAGCTTCTTGCGTTTAAATATTTGACTAATGATAGCACCAAAATTACTTTGCTAACAATACACAGAGCAAAGGTAACACTGACCCTGGAGCTTTGAGGTTTGACAACCAGTCTTCTCATTAAAATATATTGGATCAGGATGATAAAAGAAAACTCCAAAAGATTTGTTTACCAGAGATATGTTAAAAGGTTGTAAAAAGGAGTAAATCTGCTACACTTAAAATATTAAACATGCCACTGTCCTTGGTTCCCTTTTATGCTAGGAGGGACTGACTGCCCCTCTGATAGGGGCACACACTGCTTCCATTGATTCAGTATCACAATGCCAGACTACTCACCCTTACTATTATTAATGAGAAACAAATACATGGAATCACAAGCCGTGACTCCTACAGTAAGTTTGCACAGCATTTGCAGGTGATGATTAATGAGGAGAGCAACATCGTGCCACAGCTGAGGAGCATCATACAGTGGTTATAGTCGGGGATCAGATCTACTGTATATAATGCTGGAGTCACAATATCCACATACTGTTCTCCAGATTTCATCACATAGCCCCAGTTATTTTTTTTGTTTTAAATGTTTACGTGATATTTTGTGTGCATTGTTTTTATTGGTAATGCATCTCCCGATTGCCTGCAGTGTCGCAATAAATCAGCCTCTCCGCACTCAACACTGCGGAGTCCAGGCAGGTCTAAGTTCCCGCCAAATACCACGTTAGACCTGTCTACAGCACTCGGGAGAAGGACGGGGACTCAGAGGCACTGTGCGTTCCAGTGGTCAATGAGTAGTTACAGCCAATATCACTGGAGCAGGCCCAACCTCCAGATTTTTAACAACATACTGTAAATGTTTTGGTCATTGATGCTGACCCATACAGTAAATTATCCACCTGACAATGGGGGCCCATATTTACTAAATTATATGGCTCTGGTGAGAACAGTGGAACAATTGTGCCGAGACGATCCACTGAAGGTTAGGAAGAAACCTAAATAGTGCGGGTTGTTACTGTAATAACTAGAGATCTGCGCAGATTTTCTCTTAATTTTGCACAAAAAAAGTGACATTTATTTCAAAATTTCACATCGCTCGGAAACGCAGAACATAGATTTAGCTGCAATATTTGGACTGTTATTACTGCAACATTTTTGACAGAGTTTCACAAAAAGGGCTAAGTGATTTAGCACAATGATTTTTAATGCTCGGCAAATTATTTTGCAAAGCTTGCCATTTTCATGGAAAAAAAAACCCAGCAAATTTCATCTGATTTGGAAACTTCGGCCCAAATTGTGCAGATTCCTATCAACCAGTGTTTTTTGCAACATATGCGCTATGAAAGATGCTATTGATAGTGGGTGTGTTGGGTGAGATATGAACTTGTGTTTACATAAGAATGTAATTGGATAAGTACTGTATATTCGTTGTACAGATGGCAGACAGCTTGGGTAACACACAGATAATTAGTGGATTAGGTGATAGAGAAATCTGCCAAACCTGACACACATGTACAAGTGAAACCCAGAGCTATGGTGTAGTATAGAAAGTTGAAATCAATGTAGATGTGTTTAGGGGAAAATATAGAGAGTTAACTGCAAATAGTGCTAGTCTTAGAAAATCTCCTTTTAGTTCCCCTTAGCCTCTATTCAGTATAGTGAGAAAATAGGTTCACTGCTGATTTGTTTTCTCACTGGTTATAAGCACCAGTCTCATCAGCCAGTAAAATCTCTTTAATAGAAATCTGTTGTTTTCCATTTGTAGCACATGTTCCCCCACCCCCTGGGAGAAATGGCGGCTACGGTGTATGTGGTGCTTTACCTGCAGCTCACAGGAGGCCTGAGCCTCCGCTGCTGGGAGCCTGGGGTGTATCTGAGTCGGTAATCGGTTGCGCCTCCACCTGTACGGGATCCTACTATGTGGGATAACCCCGTTACAGGAACCCCATACAATAAAACACACGCTGGTACGTATAACCGTTTTACTGCATGCAAAAGAACGCTACCCAGAAGGATAACACCACCCAGAAGGGTAGGATCCACGGATCCAGCAACAGCGGTGGTCAGCGACGACGTCCGCCTCCACGTGGGGTGCCCACCCATGAGGAGTGTATCACCTTTGCAGATAGTCTCTCAATATGGTAGTCTGGTCCCACCGGATCACCAGTTCACAGCCGCGTCTTGGCTGTGTCCCTGAACTGGGGTGCGAAGCGGGCAATGTCCCTATCCAAGGGCAAGTCCCTAGCGCAGCCACAATCTATGTGGGAGTTGGGGCCGAAGGGGTTTCTGGCCTAGTGCAGGGGTCAGGGACACCCTGCACACGCACACCCTACCCATTTCTCGTCCCAGCTCCGACTGGCGTGGTCTTCAGTACACGCAAAGTAGCAATGATCTGGTGCAGAGAATCTGTAGGCCCTATTGGCTGCGGTATAGCATGTGGTACCTTGCTCCATAGCATTCTGGGGGCTGTAGTCCCTGAGGAACCCTATCTGGGTGATGGCCGCCCTGTAGCTCTTCTCTGCGCATATGCGACCCCCCTGCGCATGCGTGACCTCACTTAGCATGCGTGCGCAATGTCAACATGGCGCCCTGCAAAGGGTGCTGCCGCTAGCCTCCAGCGACCGGATCGCTGGCGCAACTTATCAGACACTGTCGGCACATGTCCCATACCTCTGCTGCCTAGCACAAACTCGCGGGGGGGGGGGGGGGGGAAGGGGGCTACGGGGAACCAGGGTTATTCATTTAAAAACCGTGCACCCCAAAACTGGAACAATCTACGGAGACTCTACCAGCCACTACCAGTCTTAAGTTCTTTCAAAACTAAAGCTGTCTCACATTTTAATCTGGTCTGTAACTGTTACATACGCCTATAACATACATTATAGGCTAAAGCTGGTAAATTCAGGGCATTATTGAAATCCCTGCTCTCCGATTAGTTAAAATTCCGGGCATTATCCAATCAGTAATGGGTCGGAATTTTTGGCAGCTTGCCAAGTTTTTACGCCAATCAGCTTTCAGGTTTCATTCACAAAGAGTGAAATTTGCACTTAGACAGGGGAGGTGATTGGACAGAAGGCACTGACTCCTCCCCCACCCTGTCTGCAGAGAGCTCTGGATAGGAGAGTGAAGGGAAAGGTTTGTGTGTCTTCTGAGTGTGTTTTGTGGGTGTAAAGGGGGCAGCAGAGTCTTGTTGGTGTGTTTCTGCTGTGTGTGTTTTGTTCTTGTAGAGGGGGAGCTGCAGTGTGTGTGGCTTCAGTGTGTGTTTTGTGGGTGGAGGAGGGGTGCAGGGTGTTTTGTGTGTGTGTGTGTGTGTGTGTGTGTGTCTGCAGTGTGTGGGTTTACATGGGGGCTGCAGTGCTGCTGGTGTGTGTTTTATGGATGTAGAGGGGGCAGCAGTCTGTTTTTGTTAGTGTGTTTTGTGAGTGTAGATGGGGGCTGCAGTGTGTTTTTGTGGGTGTAGAGGAGGGGAGCTACACAGTGTAGGGGGACTGCAGAGTGTGTGCGTTTGTGTATATAGGGGGGGCTGCAGTGCGTGTGTGTGTGTGTGTGTGTGTGTGTGTGTGTATATGTACAATTTACTTTTACTAAACTTGCAGTAAAAGCATAAGAATGTAGACAATCATGCTGATAAAAATCAATATGACTACAAAAATGTATCTTTTTTATGAAAATTTAAAAAAAATAAAAATAAGCCTACATTTAGCCTATAATAGTAATAATTCCCTCAGAACGGGGCATTATTGGCCAGTAATGCCCTGTTCTTCAGGGATTATTACTTAACTATCTTTAACACATTCAATGTCTTGTATATAATGTATAACCCTGCTCACTTAATGTAACCATGTATTTGTCATCATAACTCTGTGCCCAGGACATACTTAAAACGAGAGGTAACTCTCGATGCATTACTTCCTGGTAAAACATTTTATATATAAATAAATAAATTGAAAGACCCTTTTTTTTAGTGTAGGATCCATATTGTCACTAATTATTTGAGTTCCTGCTTTCTGTAACAATAGATTAACCGCCATTCATGTGCACAGTTGAAGAAGTGTTATTCAAGTAAACGGGCAGTTGATGCATCACTGTCACGCTTGTGCTCGCCACAAACCTGGGTCGGACCGCGTGGCTGAGGTGGGGGTTGTAAAAGCACCGACCTTAGACCGCGCAGGCTGATCCGGATTGCGCAGTTCGTAGTCGTACATAGCACGGTGGGACTGGAGAGAGCAGCGTAGTCCGTGGATGACCAAGGGTCAGGATAGGAGACATCAGGGTGAAAGTTATCCAAGCGGAGGTTCGGTAACAGGAAGTCAACTAGGTCCCGCTTCAGCATAGTAGCTGCAGGGCGGGAGCGGGTTCTGCGCGTGCGGCGACCATGGCCCGTGGTACCGGTCTCCGGAAGGGGTAGGCAGACCGGAGTGGGCACACCGCCAGGCAGCACTGGTAAACCAATGCTTCAGCGCAGCAGTCAAGTACGAGCCTGTGCGGGGAGAGAGAGCTACAGACCTCAGGACTCAGAGACAGGCCTCTGCTATGGGAAGGGCAGCAAGCCTCAGGAAACAGGGAGCTGAAGTTACGCTGGAGATCTACCGCTTCAGCACAGGAACCAGGACACGGCCTCTGCAATGGAGAGAGAGCAGCAGGCACTAGGAAAATGAACAAGGAACATGAACATAGCAACAAGGCGGCCAAGATAGGTGGCTGTGGCAAACACAGTGAACATGCAAGAAGGATTTTGCTCGGCAGAGAAGCATTGTGGGAATGCTGTATTTAAAGGTCAGCGAACCAATAGCAGAAGGGGCGTGTGATAGCATTGCTCTAATGACTGAACACAGGCTGGGGCTGCAGTAATAGCTTGCACAGCTGCAGTAGATATCATGGGGAGTGTTCCAGGACTGCACAGGTCTGTAAGGCAAGGTAAGCAGTAAACTGAGGTGTGGATTCCTTACAATCACTAACTGCGCATTGCTCCTTCTTAGTCCATTAAAGAGTGGGGTTTGTTCCTATGGGGGACTGCACCGTAACCTTTTGATTATCGGAGGGGGCTGCACCGTTACTTGTCCAGACATATCACATTCTGCGCTCAACTGGAGCCAAGATTGAGATCAACCCTTGAAAACAAGCAAAAACCATGAAAAGGCTACAACTGGGGCCTAGTACCTAGAGTACCAGGCATTGACGTGGAACGTAGCTACGTCATTGGGGACTCGAGGGCTTAAAGCTTCCCCTCTATTATAATATTTGTAAACCGCCAAACTCCAAAATGTTTATCATCTTCGTCTTCCCTAAATTTGCAGTTATCATTTTTATCATTTCTTTATTCTATTTTCTGTTTCACATGACGTAAGGGATCAGTGAGGTTATTAATCTTCCCCATAATGAGTGGATTTGTAATCCCCTTGTCACACAGCAGCAATCCCAAGGAGAAGGAGCAAAAGTTATTTTGCACTATTTGTGTGCACCATTTGTACATGTAATTATGAGAAATAATGAGGTATTGGTCAATTATTGTTGTATTTAGTGTCCGGAATATGCTCACTTAGGTGAAATTGATATACCTGTGAGGCAGAAGAGGGGAAAACTCAAATATATAATTTTAGTGGGTCTTAGGTGGCTTACAGCAAGTGTTGTGTTATAGTGTTGTGTAGATGCTGGAACATTTGGCAGTACATCTTTTATTGGCCAATACAACAAAAGTGTATACAGGCAAGCCCGCATTAACGTATACAATGGGTCCATAGCATGTATGTAACGGGTATTCCCTCTAGTCTGACCCCCCCAATCGTATATTGGCCCCTGTGGTCTATCCAGCCCCCATTACATGGTCGTGTCTAGTGGTGCACCTGTCGGCAACAGGACTCCTGAGTCTCCCGCATGATGGTGTTCGGGGATTGTCAATCCAGACAGGCAGCTGAGGTAGTGTGTGCGAGTTCTACCTATATCACGTGCAGCGCCTCCACCTCATCAGGATCTCTGCTTCCGCAGGGAGATGGGTCTGATGAGGAACTCCTTCTTGGTGGTGACTTCCACTGGAGAGTAACTTCACACTCACAAAGTGGGGTTGTCTTTGAACAGGGCATCTTTATTGATGATGGTATGGACAGACTGCCCCTTGCAGCGGTTAGCTCAGCCGCACATCTCGCCATACTGTCCCTTGAAAAGGTACGCCCTCCCAATGGAGTGGGATCCCCTCTCCCCGCAGGGAAATCACCCCTGTACCAGGTCCCTGGACACAGTGTGGCCTTGTCAGGCTTGATGCTACTTGATGTAGAAACGGGCCACTAGTTACTGCACTAGTGGGCCCTCCATTCACAAGTCTCAACACAGACTTATTACTTCCTCCAACGCTCTCCCCCAACACTCTAACTATGGGCAGTGCTGTGCCTTATATACCTCAGAAAACAGGCACATCTCTGATGTCACTAACTGTGGACTCAGAGTATGTAGCCACTCCCATCCATACATAGGGCACCTCACCAGTGTACTTAAAGTGAGTGTCCTTAAACCGGGGTATGCCTGTATGTAGTTTCTCACAATGTTGTGTAGGAACCAAAAGAAAACAGGCCAACACACTTTTTTTTTTTCCCCCATGATCACTTGTTTTCAATAATTTAGCCTTTTATGGCCATGTCATTTTAACATTTTCATTGCCAGAGCAGCCTGCATTTTATAATTTTACCATAGCTTACAAAGCCATCCAGCAATGAAACAAATGGCATTTGTGGTTATTTCTTTTCAATGGAAACACATTAGGTGTGTGTTCGAAATAATTCAAACATTAATGTGATCACACATTAGGACCATTTTGGAGTTCATGCATGCAGGCAGCAGTTTTAATGCAATATTGACACAAAAGGGTGTCGTTTTCATTTTGTGTATCTTTGCATCAGGCATCACGGTAGTTTCCAATTATGCCCCCCGTGTGCTTCAGCTTGTGATTTTCTGGGCATGTCAGACTTCAAACACCAAGATATCTGCGAGATTTGGGTTTTCCGGTTGACAAAAATTGTATTTTAATTGAAAAATATGTTTTTTTTGTTTGTTTGTTTTCCATTTAATGTCTATTGAAGTCAATGGGAGTGCTGGTGGGAAATTATCTGTGTAAATGTAGCTAATAAGGCGGACTGTCAATCAGTACGAGCTGGCATTTCTAGTGTGTCAGGAGGAGGAATTAGGGAGGCGTTACCGAGAACGCACGTATTGTGAACTTTTGCTCTTCACTTATTGCACTTATTGCACTTTTTTTTTCTACGTACATTTTTTAATGGTCATATCTGAGGTACCAGACATAAGAAACTTGAACGAACTTGTTACACGTAACACAGCTAGCCTCAGAAAAGGGTGTTCGTCAAAAACAAACGTCTGTACTGTGTGTGGATACTCGGATCTCATAGTTTCATGTTTTTTCTTACTAATTTAAAAATGTTTTATTTCTTGTTTATGGTTCCCCTCATGTCATTGGTGGTCCAGTGAGATAGTATAATGTACAGTGTTTATTAAAGGTGGGAAGGTTCATACAGTAGGTTTGATATCAAAACTTTGCAGATTTGAACTTTGGAAGACATTTTTGTAAAAAAAAAAAATTGGGGTGAAATGATTTGCTATTTTTTTTTAAACCCTTAAAAAATAAATAAAAAAAACCTGTATACTTTTGCAAAAAGTTAAAAGTGGCCAAAAATTCATTTGTTCCTTTTTTTTGCCTTCCAATACTAAAACCAATAGTTTTGGAAAAATCAAAACACAGGATTTTGGTTATATAAAAATAAAAAAGTGTAAACTAAGCCAAAACACCACCCATCCTGTTTATTGTTTGGGGCGTCAGAAATGTCAACCAATAATACTTGCTTAATTTCAGCCAATTTTAACTTAAATTAAACTTCCTTTGAATATGGACAGTCCACCATTTTGAAATCTGGACTTCGTTTTCGTGTTGAGTACAGACGTTTTTATTCTTAATACTGTATCATGATCCTTTAAAGCAGGACAGCAGTTATCCTCCCACCGGGATCCACCTGGTTCAGGAGATATTCTGGTGTAGCCCCGTTGTGTTCCGATATCACCACTATCCCCGTAGTCCGTATGCCAATGAAAACGTGATGAGTCACTATGACAATCGGCATGCCATTATTCATTGTATAGCACTTGTGGTGTGCATCCTCCAGTACGTTACTTTGTCCTGTACGTATCTCATTATCTAGGTGCAGGCCCATCCCTACTGTATGTGCCGCACTTAGGCAAGCGCTATTAAGGATGCCCTTCTCCCCTCAAAGGAAACTCCCTCTTCCCCCCCCCCCCCCAAAAAAAAAATTCTCCCAAAATCCAAAACTCCCAGGTAGGAAGTCTCCAGATCTGAGCCACATTCATTGATGCTTTCTGCTCCTGGCCCCCCTGCTTCCTGAGATACTTACCTCCTTAGGGAGTGCTGGTATCTCAGCTCAGGTTTAGCTGTCCCATCACACGGACCAATTGGAAACCGGATGTCATGGGCAGCTTCCTATTGGCGCATGTGCCATGGGACTTTAAACCTGAACCTGAGATACCGGCACCCCCTAAGGAAGTAAGTATCTATGTACCACGGTTCAGCTCCGCAGACCCCCTGCTTCAATCCTACTGTACATGCATTAAAAAAAAGCAAAGCAGCAGTGCTGCTGCACTTTCCCCCTTGTTCCCCCTGAGACCTGCCTCCCCTAGGTGGTGCCTTAGGCTAAGGCCCCGCTCCCAGAGTCAGCGCACCCGCACTGCTGACAGGCGGTGCGCTGAGATACACAGACCGCGATATGCGGTCTGTAGGGAGCGGGAGCCGGAGCGGGAGGTGGGCGGGTGGTGGGCGGTTTGACAGGGAGGGGGGGCGTGGCTTGAGCGGAGGGACCCGCTACTCTCCCCCCCCCCCTCCCTCCACGGGCTCGGGCTGGAGCTGGAGCTTCGGTAAGTATTAAACACACACACACGCAGGCACTCATACATACATACACACACACACACACACACACACACAGGCAGGCACTCACGCACTCATACACACACACGCGCGCACACACAGGCAGGCACTCCGCACTCATACACACACACACACACACACACACACACACAGAGAGAGGCAGGCACTCACGCACTCGGGCACACACATACACACATACACACACAGACAGGCACGCACACACACAGACACACACACAGAGAAAGGCACTCACCTGCTTTCACTCCACACTCCTCCCCGCTCCCCGAAGCCTCTCCTCCTCCCGAAGCCTCACCTCCCCATTGGCTCACAGCCACACACGTCACGCGTCAAAGCTAGAAAACACCATTCTCTGGTGTCTCCAGCGGCTGACGCGCGACAGTGTGTAGTCAGCTGTGCAGCCAGTGGGGACCGGGACCAGCTCGCGAGGATTCCCCTGCTGGTGGGGAACTCGCTACAATGCCGCCCGCGCCAACGAGCGCAGCGGGACCGAGGCCTTACCTGCTTACCACCTAGGGACGGGACTGGTTAGGTGTCTCGGTGGAAAGACTATCATGGTCCTGTTCCAGGGTAACCTGAGGTTCAGGTAAAATAAATCATTGGATTAGGGGATAAATAAGGCTGCTAAACCAGTTTCATATTGTTGATTTCCTTTCAACCAGGTCAAATATTTAGTTTATTTCCTATGTTAATGTTCTTGTTTAACCCCTTCAGTGCAAATGAAACTGCAATACACAGACGGGTACAGTAAATAGGAAAATGATTGATTTAGAGGAATTCGTTTTTCTTTCATTTTCTTTACATACACCTGTAAACAGTATTTAAAATAAAACGTGTATGTTTATAAGTATATTTCATTTACAAAGAGCTTTGATGGACCAGCTTCCCCTTTGTGCCAGTTCTCTACTGAAAACAACAGCCATAAAATAGACAATTGTGCCCTGGCATATTTATTTAAGCCTGTGAAAGAGCATATATAAATATTGTTTTATGTGTGTATATGGAGGAGGCGTGAGCATTACTCACTATCCTTCTGTATGACAGGAAGGCAGTAGCTATTTAAAATCAAACTGTGGGGTGATCAATGTGCCTCATGGAAGTGCAATCACAGTACGGGGTGCGGAAGGTAGAGGCTACTGGATTGTGAGTATTGGGATATATGGCGAGTGAGATAAAGTGCATCTATTTCAGTTCTATACTCTGCTATAAAACATTTGACAACAATACAGTTTTTTATCCCATTTTGTAGCTGAAAGCTGTGCAATGCTCTCTGTTGTAGGGTTCTAAAGTGTATTGCAGAATAACCTTTTGCAGCAATGATTGGAACAAATCCTCGCCCTATCTATAGCTGTGTTGTTTCTTTAAAGAGGCAATCCAAGTAGCTTAAAAATATATATTTTTAAATCTCTTTTTTTGTTTTGATTTAATATATGCAGCATTTCATTACCTTTATTGAAAACTAATTACCTAACCTGCCGATCGATTAGGTTCTCCCGTGATCGATCAGCAAAATCCTGTTTCCCAGGGTTCAGTAAATGGCCGCCTTCCAGTTTCAAATCAATCCTTTAGTCAGTGTAACTCAGCAGCTACAATGTATCCTTATATTACCGAGGTGACATTATCTATTGTTACAGTTTGCAGCTCAAACTGCTGGGAACATTGGCAACAAATGATCAGAAACAGGAAAGTGTTATACATATTTTACACTGCTGGGGAGGTGGGTTAAAGCCTGCTGTAGAAATCAAAGGATGCTTGGTATATTAAACTAATTAAAAATGGCATTGAGTTGAATTTTAAAATAAAAAAAAAAGGTAGTAAGTATTATCTAATACTTCCAAACTGATTTATTTAAAAAAAAAAAAAAAGCACTCGTATAAGAGGATATTGCTTAGATTGCTCCTTTAAAGATGCTGTTCACTTGATCATTAAATTGCAATAAAGGAACTATCGCAGGGAGACTCCCATTAACCCGATCGGCGCCCTCACAGTTGAATGAATAGCCCCCTTAGTTGTCGTGATCTCACTAATGAGGTTATTGGTGAAGAGAAGAGTAATTGAACAGTTGAGGATGGTGGAATTAGCACTAGGTTCAGATGTTCTAAATGAAATGGAAATGTGAGTGCATTACTTACACTACATCTTACAGCCAACGCTTTGTCTTTGTGCAGATAAGTCTGCACAGTAAAGTACTGGATCAAACTATATATACCTGTCCACACAGATTATTTCCTCTGTGTTGCACCTCTATGTCGACTGAGGGCTGTAATAGCACTGAGTGCTGCAACTGCACGGACCCTTATTGTGCTGGCCAATTGACCTATCTATGATAACCGTGGTTTTCAATCTGTGCTCCTTACAACCTTGTGCTTCTGTGTTTTGCTATATTCTTGTTAATGTTATGATTCAAAAGATCATTAAATCTACTATACAGTATCACGTTTTCATTATACATCTCAAAGCTTCTAGTTTAAAAACAAATAAAAGTATTACTACCATAGTGGGACAAGTACATCGGATATATAAATGGGCTGGTGTTTCACAGTCACAATGTTTGAAAAAAAATAATAATAATAATAATAATAAAAATAATTATATATATTTTTTTTTAATGGGTCCCACAGTTTTTAAGAGGTTGAGAAACATCGTGTAAAATGTGGGCTTCTTCGTGTGCATTGTTGGCAATCTGACAACTGTCTCCGGGCAGCCTTGGACATCCCGGGCAGCCTTTGTTCTTTACTCCAGAACAAAAATATTACAGGCCAACAAAAGGATAATTAAACACAGGACTGGATCATTAATACATATTGGACTCCGAGTAGAGTTCATTGGAAAGTATAGGCCTACCTCTTATACCACAAACTATTAGTTGCTGCGTGGGATGTGGACAGATTCGGAAGGGCTTTTTTAAAGTTCTCTGTATGGTGAAGAACGTTTGCCAATCTTTTCCACCTTATCGAGACCCAGCTCATCAAAAATATTCAACTTTTTGTGATTTACAGAGGAAAAACAGATTCATCTCAGTTGCATACGTTTTCAAAATCAAAGTGGTTTAACTTGTAGATCATTCCCCTCAGACATATAAAGACTTTCAAGCTGCAACTCCCATAGTAATCCAACAAAGCCACCATGAAGACCAAGGAGCTTTCGAAACAAGTCAGGGATAAAGTGGTAGAGCGTCACAGAGTAGGAGCAGGGTACAAGAAAATGTCAAAGATGCTTATTATCCCTCTCAGCACAGTGGTTCATCATTTAGAAGTGGAAGATGCATCATACCACCCAGACACTACCCAGATCAGGTCACACTCCCAAACTGGGCAGCCGGGAAAGCAGGAAACTGGTTCTGAATGTCACTCTGAAGCCAACAATGACCTTGAGAGATCTGCAAAGTTCTGTGTCTTAAATGGGAATCGGTGTTCACACATAAACACTAAGCCGGTCCCTACACAAAGCTGACGTACGGTAGATAAACCGGTGGCAATAAAGAAGCCATTACTACAAAAGACTCATCGTAAAACACATGGAGTTTGCCAAAACGTATGTAGTTGATACTGCAGACATATGGAAAATGGTTTTGTGAACAGACGAGACAAATTGAACTTTTTGGTCTTAATTCCAATCATGACATGAGGCGCAAGCCCAGCATTGCACATTACCCAGTCAACACTATCCCAACTGTCAAGCAATGTTCTTGAGTGGCCCATCCAAACTTCTGACTTGAATCCAATCATTTCCGACAAGATTTGAAGATTGCAGTCCTTCGATGATCCTCAACAAACTTATTAGAATTGGATCCATTTTCCTTTGAAGAATGGGCAAAACTTTCACCATCCTACTGTGCAAAGCTAGTAGAGACCTATCTACAGTAAAACGACTTAAGAGCAGTAATTGCAGCAAAAGGTGCTTCTACCAAGTACTAACGCAAAGGGCTTAATACTTATGCAACCAATATATTTCATTTGTACATTTCATTTGTTGACATTTAACCTCCTCCTCATATAACAGTGTTCAGTGTAACCACTACAGCTTTGTGGCTTAGAATTTTAAAAAAAAGGTTTGTTTCAAAATCTGTGTATACCTGTATATTATTTGTAATTCAACAACATGTGACATTATTGGTATGGGGTGAATACTTGTGTGTGTGTGTGCGTACGTAGTGCACGGAGGGTGTTGTAGCCGCTGGAGCATAATATTTGCAACAGTAAACAGTCTAGGAAGTCGCCGTGCATACAGCATAAAAGACTCTCCAAAAGAGAAGTCCAAGACCAGATATTTTGTTTGCATCTCAGCAGAACAGCGGATCATTACCCCTCGGTGTGGCCCATGTGACCCCACGCGTTTTTTCCCAATGATGTGACTTTCTCAAGGCTTTTCTCTTGACGCATCATTTTGACGAAACGCGTTGGGTCGCGTGGGCCATGCGGAACTGCCATTTTTTCTTCTACATTATAGTGGACTTTTTTCATCCATGTTATAATATTTTTTGTACTTGTGGTGTTGTGTATGAGTCTAAGAATTTTTTAAGCATTGCACTTGTTCAATAATCATTATTACTTTGGTATAATCTAATTGTTTAGGTTTGTTATATATATAGATTTTATAATACATTATACATTAATTCATACTAGTTAAATTTGTAATATTTACGCACACTAGTATGTGCTAATTTTATGTGTGTGTTTGTGTGTATATAATATATATACACATGCATATATATACACGTGTGTGTGTGTGTGTATATATATATATATATATATATATATATATACGTGTATATATATATATGTATAAAAAGCAGAAAATAGCCGTGTTAGCCCAGTTGTGATAGTGCAGAATAAATGAGTTCTTCAGTATTCGGTGATACCTTTTTTATTGGACTAACTATTTATGTCATAGGACAAGCTTTCGAGAGTTATCCTCTCTTCTTCAGGTCAAGCAATACTGATATACAAAAGGAATCTATGGCTAAAACAGTGTGGAGAGAGGGAAAAAAAACCCAGATATTTACTGTAGATAAGGTAGGGTGTTAAGTGTTTGAAGCCAGGGGACAGTGTCAAAGAAAGGTGGGGAGGGGGAGGGATACTGGGGGGGAGAGAAAGGGGGAGAGAAAGTGTGGATAAGAATAGAGGCAAGCAGGATAATTACAAGCAAGCTTGTCCTATGACATAAATTGTTAGTCCAATAAAAAAGGTATCACCGAATACTGAATAACTCATTTATTCTGCACTATCGCAACTGGACTAACACGGCTATTTTCTGCTTTATATATATATATATATATATATATA
>WSYH01001202.1:24074-135184 GCA_036426205.1 Ascaphus truei
ATTTTGGTTCCGATAAAAAACTTATCGGCAGCCGGGTGCCGATAAGCCACTTTTCGGCACATTTTGAAATCGACTGAATTCAAGTAGCCCCGATCAGCTTTTCGCTGCTGATTGGCACTCTAGAATTGAGAGTTTTACGCCAATCCGTCCAGCCAACTAAAGTTGGTGGTGGAGAAGAATCGGAAGGTCGACACTTAGAAAAAATGCCTGAGATTGATGCCGGGGGTCTCCGGAGCTGATACCAATTAATACCAGCACCGGAGCCCCCCGGCATGCATCCGATGCAGGAAAAATGCACCCGCCGTGCCAGGTTTATTGTGGGTAGCGGGTGTGGGTGAAGGGTGTATTTGGCCCGTGTTGCTTGTTTAGGGCTTGCGGGGGGGTTGCGGGTGCACTTAACCCCTTCACGACCGTAGCGGTTAATACCGCTACGGTCATGAAGGGGTTAAGCCGTCCCGCTACCCACCCGCA
This sequence comes from Ascaphus truei, assembly GCA_036426205.1. Classification (NCBI taxonomy): domain Eukaryota; kingdom Metazoa; phylum Chordata; class Amphibia; order Anura; family Ascaphidae; genus Ascaphus; species Ascaphus truei. Next base: position 24,546 of record WSYH01001202.1, read on the forward strand.
AGCTCTAAACAAACCACTGTTGGGAATAATACCCACTTCGGCCACCCCCGCTACCCACAATTAAAAAAATACACACACAACAGCCCCACACTAATAAATATATAAACTATGAACATTATATATATATAATATATATATATTATATATAATATATATAATATATATATAATATATATATATATATACGACTATAAGGTTATGGTGGGTAAAAAAAGTGACTAAAACCCTCCACAGTAAGCATAAGCAACTGTAAATATCTTGTATATTCATTTGCATGTCTTAGACAGGTCTGCAACCCTGTCTTTCACATTATTATCACCCAGCAAACAGCACTTCCACTGCAGCAAGGGATTCTGGGAGATGACATGCAAATGAGCACACAGTGCCACCTTTTATCACATGCTCACATTACATGAGCAACCCTTAGTCAATGCATGCTGCTTTAAACACAGCTTTTAAGCAAGGACTTGGGAGATGCAAAGTTAGTTAACCCACTCACAGACATGTTTCAACCTTGATGGGTCTCATCAGTGTGAGGTTGGCTTACTGACATTTGCTCAAATGAGATAAGAGTAGGTAATCACCACGACTATTAAGGTTATGGTGGGTGAAAAAAGTGACTAAAACCCTCCACAGTAAAGCATAAAGCAACTGTAAATATTCCTGTATATTCATTTGCATGTCTTAGACAGGTCTGCAACCCTGTCTTTCACCATTATCACCCAGCAAACAGCACTTCCACTGCAGCAAGGGATTCTGGGAAATCACATGCAAATGAGCACACAGTGCCACCTTTTATCACATGCTCACATTACATGAGAAACCCTTAGTCAATGCATGCTGCTTTAAACACAGCTTTTAAGCAAGGACTTGGGAGATGCAAAGTCAGTTAACCCACTCACAGACATGTTTCAACCTTGATGGGTCTCATCGACAAATCACCCAAAAATCTACTCGCCCAACCAAAAAATCTACTCGCCACCTAGTCCCGCCCCCAACCCCGCCCCTAGTCCCGCCCCCAACCCCGCCCCTAGTCCCGCCCCCAACCCCGCTTTAAAATAAAATATATAAATAAAATACATTTAATAAATTCCTAGTCAGAACAACATTCGTTTTTGACAAATGTATTTATTGTATTACACTATACTACAATTAGTCCTTGTTACGTGTGTGTGTGTGTAAATGTCGGATCTAGAATTAAAAGCCAGGTGTGAATGACTAGTTTCCTGAACCCCTTAACCAGTGTCTGGATGCCCCCGCTTCACAATATCTAAAGCAGCAATCCCACCTGGGATCTTACCTGATCCGCAGTCCCTCAATGTCCAGGTACCCTCATTCCTGCAATGTTCTACATTGGAGGGGAGGTGTTCCCTACCTGTCTTCTGGGTTAGGAGGGGGGGTTCCGATGTCTTCCGTGTGAAGCTTGAGACAGGTCTGGAAGATCCATGTGTAAAACTCTGTGGGGAGGCTGATGTTTAGAGCTTCTGATTTAGATTGATTGATTTTGAATCCAGATATTTTAGTGAATTTGCCTAGCAGATTAAATAGATTTGGCAGAGACGTGAGGGGTCGAGAAAGTAATAATAGAATGTTGTCAGCGTATAGAGCTGCTTTGTGGGATTGCGTGTCAATGTTTACCCCAACTATATCAGGACAGCCACGGATCTGAGCTGCTAAGGGTTCCATACATAGGGCAAACAGATGGGGGGATAACAGGCACCCCTGTCTCGTGCCACTTTTAATTTGGAATTGGGCAGATGCAAAGCCCTGGTGTAGGACCCTAGCAGTAGGGCCTGAGTAAAGAGCCATAACCGCTTCACTCACCCTTTCCCCAAATCCAAACGCCCCGAGCAATTCCCCTCTTTTTTTCAGGGGCTGATGAGAGGAAGAACTGCGAGTATTATTTATCCATGAAACGGGGGGCGCTTTTGTCGCTACAATGAGTTTCTTGAAGCATCAATATGTCGGCACCCCGCTTTTTATATTCTGTAAATGCTATCTTGCGCTTTAAGGGGCTGTTGAAACCCTTTACGTTATGTGAAATGATGTTAAGGGCCATCTAGTGGTCGTGAGTGTGTAGAGCATATCATGAGCCATAGTCTTACCCTTTTTCTAGGGCCGAGATATCCGTCTGATGGATTGACTGTTGATGTGAAGAGGTCTTTGCCGCATATTCTCTTGCCGTCCGTTCCTCTTTCTTCTGGGGGGGGGGAAGGGGGGAAATGGGGGGCCAGGGCCCAGGGAGGGGGGACACGTGAAGGTAGGAAGGGGCAGGGAAACATATAACATATAACGAACAAAGAGACAAAAATGACAGCATAAACAGTGTGTTTCTGACAGTGAATATACATAGAAGTGAGAAGATCTCGCCTGGGGTGAACCCAGGAAGATCCTTATGCCCATAGGTATGGCCGGTCAGACCATCCGTAACGGTGGACTTGTCTGTGTCCCAAGGGACCAGCCTCCTAGGGACTAGAATACGACCCATTACCGGGGAATGGGTCGAGATAGGAGAAGCCTGCAGCGGGGGTAGTCCCCGCCAGCGCATCTTAAAGCAATATATATATATATAAACTTGTACCAGCAATACATCAACTAATAACTTTAGTAGATAATAAAAACTTTTACAAACACCTCAAACGACAACACTCAGAGGGGTATCGTGAGTAGCTATAGGGATGTGTAGGTAATCCCACCTCTAAACCTCCCCTCTGAATCTTACATACCTTAACCTTTACCCCTATATGACATTTCTGTGTAAAGCCTAACTACAACCTAACCTGTGGCTAACTTAAGCTCCGCCTAGTATCCGTCTCCTAAACCGCTCGGTCTGATTTAATAGTATACTGCAGCCCTTCTGTCTCCCCCCCCCCCCCCCCCCCCCCCCCCCCCCCCCCCCCTCCCCGGCCCACCCCCCCCCCCTCTCCCTCCCCCCCTCCCCTCCCTCCCGACTCTCACCCCCTCTCCTCTCCTTCCTGTCACTCTCCTTATCATTTGGGAAACATCATTTGGGAGAATATTTGGCCTGAATGCAGCACAGATATTCCTATTAATTCAAAGTGCCTAATTTGCAGCCTGAGTAATTGCAAAGGTACAGTGCTACATTCATTTCACATGAGCTAAATAGATAGGAATATCAACGCTGGACAGAAGAGAACCTGCTCTGCAATTCCCTGTCAGTGATTGGCAGGTAAGAGAGGTATAGCCACCCTAAGTAGTCCTTCCTCAGTTCTCGGTGTTACACTGGCGACACACTTTATTCGAGCTCGGCTAGTCCCACGAATTCGGGTATACCCGGGTGTATTGAGGTTTGTGACTGTTTTCTGCCCGAGTGCATTGAGGTATTTTCCAAGCAGGGATTGAAGCATTTTATTCCCGCTGGCTGCAAAACTGCACAGTATATATATATATATAATGCATTACAATTCATGAATTTATGCCATCTGGTAGACACGCGAAGCATTGCAGCCTATTAAATCCTAATCATTATCATTTAACAGATCAGCCGCCCGTCAGCCAGGCATGAACCCAGGCTGGGAAGGCAAACGCAATGGGGCTTGTCAGAGGTGAGGAGCAGCGCATTCCAGGTATCTGCCAGGTACATACTGGGTATTTGCTCGAATAAAGTGTGTCGGTGCAGTAGCAATGGAAAGAAAGATGTCTAAAGATGTTCCGTAGTTACAAGGATAAGGATTTTAATTAGCCATTCTTCCCTTTTCCATTTTCTGGGGTTCTACAGGTGAAATTCCAGGGTACAGAATGGCTGAAAACTCATAGGTCTCTTCTTTGTGTGCAATGTCAGTAGATTACATTTTATTTGTTTGTCCATGAAAAGGCATCACAATCTACATGTACTGTACATCAAATTTGCCCTTCTCTAGAAATAGAATTTTGCACTATATGATTTTCTGCTTAAAAGCCGAAATCTGTCTCTCTCCCCTCCTCCCTTCACTCCCATCTCTCTCCTCCCCCCCCCTCCCTCCTGTCTCCCTCCCTCCCACACTCCCTCCTGTCTCTCTCCCACCCTCTCCTCCCTATCCCTGTCCCCTCTCCTCTCCCTCATATCTCCAGCGGGCCCATGCCTCTCCACCCCCCGGAGGCACCCGCACCGCCCAGGAGGGAAGCCGGTGGCCTCTCCGGGACCCGCAGCGGGGCACCAGGCACATCCCATCCGTGCCCGCGCCCGCGTCCCCGTGGGGAGCCGGAAGCGGAGGGAGCGGGACCGGAAGAAGAGGGGCGGGACCGGAGGAACACTGGTGGCCAACATCCAGGAGGTTGGTGATGATGTCGGGGGGCGCGGCCAACGGATTCGCGCCACTCCTCGGAGGTTCCCGCTAGACCAGCAAGAAGAAGGGGGGAAGATGGCCGCTATTCAAAAATCCACAACAGATCGCCAGGTACGTCCATGACGACGCCTCCCGGCGGCCCGTCTGTGCCTTGGGCCTTCTGATCTGGGTAGTAGGGATGTTTTCTCTAGGCGAAACAGAGGTAGCTCAGCTTTCCAGGAGTGTCATTTTTGGCCAACGGGGTATGTTTACAGGTTTTGCAAACATGGAATTGTGAATAACTTTTAGCGTTGGTGAGGGGCAGCCACGGAACCAGCCCTTCTCCAGGGGAACAGCCAGCGATACTTTATGGTGTTGTCCCGCAGCACTTTTGTGACCGGCCATAAATTCCTCCTCCTGGCCAACGTAGCTGGGGCTAAATCCTGAAATACTTGGAACTGGACTTCGTCAAATTCAGTGTATTTTTGCTTCCTGGTCTTTTGGGATATGGTTTCCTTCGTTTTAAAAAAATGAAAACAGACAATAATGTCTCTGGGGGGGTCCCCTTGTTTGGGCCGGGAGCGGAGCGCCCTATGGCACCTATCCAGGTGTCTATCTGTTTCAGATCCGTCTGGAATTAGGTGTTCATCCCAGTGTGTGATGAAGTCCTCTGGGTCTGTTACAGCTTCCGGTACCCCCTTGATACGGAGGTTGTTTCTCCTGTCCCTGTTGTCGGAGTCTTCCAGCTTGTCCCCTATCTCCCGTACCTGGGCTGACAGGGAGGCAACCTCAGCTTTATTTTGCTGCAGGGCTGATATAGTTTAATCAGATTTTACCTCCAGCATGTTGGTCCGTTCTCCCAGGGCATCCAGGTCTTTGCATAGGGCCCATAGTTCAGACTTGAAAAATGTCCTCATTTCCCCACATAATTCTTTTATGTCCTTAACCCTGGCCCACTCCTGGTCTCCAGCTCCTGCGGGTGATCTGTTAGCCCCCGGTTCTGTGTCCGTGACCGTCTCGTCGTTGGGCAATTGGGGGGGAGGTCTGTCTTTGTTCCTGCTCTCCTTGCTTTTCCCACCCGTCGCCATTGCTGCAGGGGACTTGCAAGGGGTTTTATGGAAGTAGTTTGCTACTGAAGTGACTTCTTGTGGTCAGCGGCATCCCCCGCTGTTCAGAAACTTGAGGGTGTCTTTTTTTGTACATTTTCGTGCCAAAAATGCTGATATTTAGTTAATTGTGTGCACTGACGGGCTGGAGCTCAGCTAACAAGCATCCATGCACCACAGCTCCCAACGATGATGTCATTTAAAGGCAATGACACCAGCCAATCAGAATAGCTGTGTTACAATTGCCTTTAAGATGACGTCATGAAAAGAAAGATGGCCGGCCTCACATGATACGGTATCCAATCAGAGCGTGGGAACTACATCCCTACCCTGATTGGCTCTAGTAGACCATGTGACAGGCTTTTATGGTTTATTATTTTATGGTTTATTATTTTATGGGTTCCTGTGCGTGGATTGGTTCGAGAGTAAGCTGTTCAAGGGGAGTCAGTGAGTGGGTCAAGTAATGGTAAGTGAACAAAATATATTTATTTTTTAACTTGTATTTTTATTGGGTAGTTACACAATTACATACATGCATATATCATTGTTTACATCCCAATACATTGTAACATTTTCTAACTTTTGTGGAAGAGGGGCATGGCAAAATGCCCAAAAGGTGGGGCTTCCCAGAGGGGGGGAAGCTGAGGCTAGTGAAGAAGTGGGAAGGAGGTGACAGATAGTGAGAGTGGGAGGGGGGGGAGTGTTTTCCCCGGGTGACCGGCCTCTAAGTTGCTGAGTTTGAGCTTTCCTGTAGCAGGAGTCCTCCTTTGAGGGGAGGAGAGAATGGGGTAATGGTGTTGTTCTATAAGGTCAACCATGGTTCCCATACCTTGTAGAATGGGTTAGTTTTTTGCTTCAGGTAGGCTGTAAGTTTTTCCATCTGCATCACCTCGTTAATTCTTTTTTTAATCATTCCCTTAGTGGGAGGGTTATTTTCCTCCAGTAGGCCGCAACTTCCCATTTCGCTGCTGTGAGAATAAAGGAGATTAATTTCCTTACTGGTCGACCGATTTCTTCAGTCGGTCTCCCCAGCAGGTAGGTCAGTCGTTCAATAGGTAATTCGAGGCTTGTGACCTCTCTTATTAAATTTTGTACCTTAGTCCAGTATTTCTTAATTTCTGGACATGTCCACCATATGTGTGCCATGTACCCCCAAAGATCCGATGCCAGAGGGTATATTTGTTTTAGTCTCACTGGTGTAAGATACCAATAAAAGAGTATCTTATAGATGTTCTCTTTTGTGGTGGTGCATATGGATGTCCCAGTGGCTGCTCCCCATATCTCTTTCCAGTCTTCCTCTTCAATAGTTATATTCAGATCGGCGGCCCATTTAAGCATATAATCATGCCTTGGGGGGCCTTCCCCTGTTTCTAACATCGAGTAGATTTTTGAGATAAGTCCCTTTTGGTCTGAGTCAGTTTTACATAATCTCTCAAATTTAGTAAGAGAGGGGAACTCCGGGTTTGGGGATATTTTTTGGGCAAAATGTCTGATTTGGAGGTATTTAAACACATCCAAATCTGGAATCCTATATTTAGTTCTTAGGTCCTGAAAGCTCAGGAACCTCCCTAGGGACAGTACATCCGCCATCGTCTTGATCCCTTTCGATTTTAGTTGATCGAATAGTCTCGACCTACATCCAGGGAGGAATTTGGGGTTATCAAATATTGGTGTGAGTTGCGAGCCAGGGGAAGAGAGCTTATATTTGAGCTTGGTTTTTAGCCAGATCCCTCAGGTGTGTCTTGTCGTCCCTAATTTAAATTTTTGCGGAGGCATATCTCCTCTTTCCATGCTCCAAAGGCACGCTGGCAGAGAAGGCATTTCAGCATGATGTGTCTCTATTTTGAGCCAGCACCGTTGGGTTGGGTCAGAATTCCACAGTGCGGCTTGTTTTAGCTGGGCTGCCTGGTAAAACTTGTGGATGTCCGGGACTCCCATGCCCCCTCTCCCTTGTGGTGACAATAGCACTGATCTAGCTACTCTGGGTCTTTTTCTTTGCCAAATGAAGTGGAACATCCTGTTTTGGATGTTTTTAAGTTCTGAGCCAGGGACATGGACCGGGAGAGTTTGAAAAAAATATAGCAGTCTAGGGAGTATGTTCATTTTTATAGATATCATTCTTCCGATCCACGATTTCTGATAACCTTCCCATTTGCTCAAATCCTTTTTAATTTTGTCAAAGAGAGCTGGGTAGTTATGCTGATACAGTGATTGGTAACCCTGCGATACATTCACCCCCAGGTATTGATGTATGAGGGACTCCATTTATAAGCAAAGTTTATTTTAAGTAGTTTCACTTCTGGCTCTGTGAGTGTCAGGAATCCGCTCCGCGGGTTACTGGTTACCTTACCTTGCAGACCGGTGCAGTTCTGGAACAGCTCTCCTGATGTTTGCTGCAGCCTGGATTCACTCACCAAAGCTATACACACTCCCTCTGGTATCTACTGCAGCTGTGCAGCCTATTATGCAACCTACACTTGCATTCATTCATTGGAGCAATATCTTCACACCCCCGCTGGGGATTGGCCTGCTGGCCTTTAAGTATTGCCTTCCCATAATGCTCCTTGCCGAGCATAGTCCTTACCGGATGTCACCAACTGTTCTGCCACAAGCTCTTGCTTGTTCTCTTGTGCTGAAGCAGAGGTTTCCCTTGCGTCCTTCAGCTTCCTGTTCTCCTGTGCTGAAGCAGAGGTTTCGTCCCTGCGTCCGTCAGCTTCCTGTTCTCCTGTGCTGAAGCAGAGGTTTCGTCCCTGCGTCCTTCAGCCTCCTGGATTCCTGCACTGAAGCGGAGGTTTCGCCCCTGCGTCCTTCAGTCTCCTGGATTCCTACACTGAAGCGGAGGTCTCCCTGTGTATCTACAGCTTCCTGGTTCCTGGGGCCTACTCTTTCCCTAATCTAGAGAGGCCGTGTCCTGGTTCCTGCGCTGCTACAAAGGATTCCCTAAACCGCTCAGGACTCTTGCGCTGTAGCGCTGGTTTAACCGTGCAGCTAGGCGGTGTGTAAATCTGGTCTGTCTTCCACCTCCTGAGACCAGTACCATGGGCCATGGTCGCCGCACGCGCAGAGAACCCCCCCGCGCTCATAAGCCGAAGCGGGGTTCTCCTGACTCCCTGTTGCCGAACTCTTGCTTGGACAATGTTTATTCTGACGTCTCCTATCCTGACCCTGGCTTGTACAACGACGATGCTGTCTTCTCCAATCCAGACCCTGCTACGTACGACTATGAACTGCGCAATCCGGATCAGCCTGCGAGGTTTAAGGTCGGTGCTTTTACAACCCTACCTCAGCCACGCGGTCCGACCCGAGTTTGTGGCGAGCTCGGCCCCACAAACTCGGACCGTCCTGTGGTGAGGGTTGGTAAGTTTCTGTCTGAACTCCTGTCCCGGCCCGTAGGCCAGTCCCAGTACCTATGCGAAATACTACCTCAAATGGGAGATCCGTTTATGTTTGAAGGTTTAACCCCTTTGCAAAAAAAATGCCGTAAAGATCTCTTTTTGAAGGCTTATCGCCTCAAGTACTTAAAACAGCTTCTGGCCGCTAGTATTCTCTTCCCTGATTCCCCTTTGTCCTGGGATAATGTGAATCCTGGGAAACTGGCCACCGCCTGTAATACACTCCATGCCCTGGCCTTATCATTGGACATTTACGTAGTACCAGAGGATCCTCTCCTCATGTTTGCTCACGTACAAAAGATACTCTGCCTACTTTCCAAAACATTGGACATTTGCATAATAGAACAGGATTCCCTCCTCGCCAGCTGCGCTGACGCTTGGCGGTCCCGCTCTGCTGCCAGTCCTGTTGCTAAACCTGGGAGCATACCTTCCTCTCCAGGAGATGACAAAACTGTCCCACTAGCATTGCTCTCCAACGTAGTTACTACCACGGTCCCTAGCCCTGATTGTTTGCCCGGGTGCCCTGATTCCAATGATATGTCTACTGTAACCCCAACCAAACAGTCCTGTGCGCTTTCCCCGTCTGAGAAAGAATCCCTAAGTTCTGTTCCCAGGGTCAGTTCTGTATTAACCCTTGGGGGGCAGTTCTCTGAGTTTCCTTTTGCTATTCCCTGTTCTCTGCCAGCTAAGGTCACGCCCCTAGCACTAGAAGAGAGATCCCTAGTCTTCCAAAATTCAGAGAGAGGTCTAGCTATGTTTTACTCTCAGGTATGGTCTGAATTAACCCCTGTAAATTCTTGCTGCCTCCAAGTTAATGCCTTTGTTTTAGCCTCAGAGAATGAGTCCACAAGTCAGACAGCAGAGGTTGCATTGAAGGAGTCCCCTAACCTTAAGGATTCCTTAGAAATTCTTTGCTATAAATCCCCTGCTTCAGCTCAAGTTTCTGCAGTTTCACCTCCGGAGACTTCAGCTAAAGTTCTGGTTCCTGTAAAATGTATTCAGGAGTCAGGGTTTCCCCTAAACTTAGCCACAGAGTTCCTCCTCCCGGGTATTTCACTGAACCAGTCTGTCGCCCAGAGAGAGGTGATCCCTGCTTCAGTGCATAGTTCCCACATTGTGGAATCTGCAGTCATTTTTGGTTTCCCAGATATTCCTTACCAAATACCTACTTCAGAGACCAGTACAGTTAGGTTTAAACCCCGTGTACTGTCTGGGTGCTCCTCTTCACTAAGCTTAGGATTAAACGCATACAGTAGTCTATATGTCTCTCCTGGGGTTCATGTTGTGTTTCCAGGAGGGTTTGCTGACACACGGCTTTCTCTCAAAAGTGACGCTTTTTCATATATACTAGTAAGAAGCCTGCACACTGTTTCCCCTCTCCCTGAATTGTGTCTTACTGGCCCTGAGACTCTGAGAGGTAATGATTTTCCTTCAGATTCTGAATCTCTTCCTACAATGGTTAGCCTGACTGGGGGCCCACCTGATTTCTCTGTCCAGGCTAATCCTTCAGGGTTCAGCATATCTGTAGTCACTCCCTTAGTACTGTCTGAGGTCACATGCATATATTACAAGTCTTAGGGTTTAAATCTGAGCTATTTAGCTGTCCTGCCTTTGCTGAGACCCAGTCCCTCAGTGCTGTGTCTAAAAATGCCCCAGCAAACATGGGCTTACTCTGGGAGGAGATTATAGCTCCTGTCTTAAAGGGTATTTTTTCTCACATGTCCAGCAAATCTAGAACCTCTGTAATTGTTTCTAAGTCACTTATCAATACATCTGATTTTTTCTCTAATCAAACCCAGACACCCTTACGATCTGTTAGGAGTCCTGGGATCAGAGATTTTGCACTAGAAAACACACCTATTCCTGTTTGTGTCAGGTTAGGCACCCCTGTGGTTAGGGCCATTGCAGTTTCAGAGAAAACTCCTTGTACTCCTAAGGTGCCTGTCATTAAGAGTTTTCATAAGTCATACTTGCTGCTTGTTGATTCTCAGGTCTCTGTCACTGAGGTACAGACTTCAGCTTCTGATGTTAGCTTCCCTCCCGCCACTACCCTGGCTCTGCCTTTTTCTCAAGTTCCTGATAGGAAAATTCCAAGGTCTATTCCTGATTCACTGACAATACTATCTTCCAATGAAGATTTCCCAGTATTGGAGAGCTCTACTATTGTTTGCTTATCTGCTCCTGCTAAACCATGGTTTGGGGCCTCGGATTTTTCAGTTGCCCCTGTTATTTCCTCTCAGTTGGAAATACTCTGTACGTATCCCAAGATTTCGGTCCCTATGCCTGGTTTACTGCATGCCTTGTCACCTTCCATACCAATACCGGGAGAAGCTTCCAACCAGCCTATACCCTTACTAACCATTACCTGGGAGCCTTCTAGAGGAAAAATTCCTCGCAAATTCCAACATACAGTGGTCAGCCAAGACTTTTTCTGTTACAAAGTCCCTCCTGGTATATTCGATCAACTAGAAGGGCCGCTGATCCTAGATTCCGATTCCTCTATTAAGGACTGGGCTTTCAGTGGGGGTCCTTCTTCCGTTTCTGCTCTGGAGCCCTCTGGTTCTTCACAGCCCTGGATTTCCAAGACATTTTGCGAGGCGAGCCATGTACCAAGGATGTTTCTTCCATCTATCTCATATCCTAGAACTGTACTCACCAAAGAACTTCTCGTTTACGGATATCCTTTCCACCTAAGGAATTTTAGGAACAACTCAATGTCTCCAAGACCCATGGATGACCCTGTCTGGCCGCAGTTCTCACCAGGGGGTGGGAGTACACTAAGGGTTAACCACGAGTCCCTGGACCACGATTCTAACCCCAATCCTAGACGGTTCAGCAACAATTCCCAGTCCTCCAACTCTATGAGTGTTCATGTTCGCCCGGAGGTCTCACGTGAAGGGGGGGATACTGTCAGGAATCCGCTCCGCGGGTTACTGGTTACCTTACCTTGCAGACCGGTGCAGTTCTGGAACAGCTCTCCTGATGTTTGCTGCAGCCTGGATTCACTCACCAAAGCTATACACACTCCCTCTGGTATCTACTGCAGCTGTGCAGCCTATATGCAACCTAGACTGCATTCATTCATTGGAGCAATATCTTCACACCACCCGCTGGGGATTGGCCTGCTGGCCTTTAGTATTGCCTTCCCATAATGCTCCTTGCCGAGCATAGTCCTTACGGATGTCACCAACTGTTCTGCCACAAGCTCTGCTTGTTCTCTTGTGCTGAAGCAGAAGTTTCCCTTGCGTCCTTCAGCTTCCTGTTCTCCTGTGCTGAAGCAGAGGTTTCGTCCCTGCGTCCGTCAGCTTCCTGTTCTCCTGTGCTGAAGCAGAGGTTTCGTCCCTGCGTCCTTCAGCTCCTGGATTCCTGCACTGAAGCGGAGGTTTCGCCCCTGCGTCCTTCAGTCTCCTGGATTCCTACACTGAAGCGGAGGTCTCCCTGTGTATCTACAGCTTCCTGGTTCCTGGGGCCTACTCTTTCCCTAATCTAGAGAGGCTGTGTCCTGGTTCCTGCGCTGCTACAGAGGATTCCCTAAACCGCTCAGGACCTTGCGCTGTAGCGCTGGTTTAACCGTGCAGCTAGGCGGTGTGTAAATCTGGTCTGTCTTCCACCTCCTGAGACCAGTACCATGGGCCATGGTCGCCGCACGCGCAGAGAACCCCCCGCGCTCATAAGCCGAAGCGGGTTCTCCTGACTCCCTGTTGCCGAACTCTTGCTTGGACAATGTTTTATTCTGACGTCTCTCTATCCTGACCCTGGCTTGTACAACGACGATGCTGTCTTCTCCAATCCAGACCCTGCTACGTACGACTATGAACTGCGCAATCCGTATCAGCCTGCGAGGTTTAAGGTCGTGCTTTTACAACCGTACCTCAGCCACGCGGTCCGACCCGAGTTTGTGGCGAGCACAACCGTGACAGTGAGACTGAGATTGAGGGCCTCTGATTTTCACTGTTAATTTTGTATCCAGATATGGTGCCAAAGTCTTCCAGTTCTCTTTGGAGATTAGGAAGGGAAGTTTGGGGTTTGGTTAGGGTCAGGATAATATCATCGGCGAATAGGGAGATTTTATAGTTTGTATTTCAAATTATTATGCCTTTGATATTTATATTATTCCGTATTTTAGCCGCCAGTGGTTCTATGGTGAGAGCAAAGAAGAGGGGGGACAAGGGGCAACCCTGTCTTGTACCGTTTCTTATTTGGAATCTCTCTGAGTTTCCGCCCGGGAGTCTGACAATTGCAGATGGGTTCTGGTATAGCACCTGGACTCCTTCTAGAAATGTGTCTTTGAAGCCAAATTTTTCTAATGTTTTGGTAAGGAATAGCCAATCAATTCTATCAAATGCCTTCTCTGCGTCTAAGCTTAGTAGCATTGCCTTGGAGCTTGTAAGGTGGACATGTTCAATTATGTTGATGATTTTTCGGATATTGTCTGAGGCCTGACGCCCCGAGACAAACCCCACTTGGTCAATGTCTATTAATCTTGGCAAGATAGGGTTCAGTCTATTCGCCAAGATCTTGCTGTATAATTTGAGGTCATTATTTAAGAGTGATATGGGCCTGTAACTCCCGCATTGCGCAGGGTCTTTTCGTTCTTTGTGAATAATGACCAGGTTAGCTAAGGACATTGAAGAGGGGATAGGGTTCCCTTCCTTGAATGAGTTGAACAGATTGAATAGATGGTTAGTTAATATTGGGAGAAATCTTTTGTAATATGCGTTGGAAAAGCCATCAGGGCCTGGTGTTTTGGATATTTTAGAAGACTTCACCGCGGATACCAATTCCTCTTTAGTGATTTTGGCGTTGAGGAAGGAGTTTTCCTCCTCTGTCAGTGTGGGAAGTTCGCAGTCGTCGAGGTAGCGTAAAATTGCCTTGGCTCTCGACAACTCCGAGGCCCCCTTCTGAGTCTTCAAATTGTAGAGTTTGGTTTAAAAATTGGTGAATTCGTCCGCTATTTTCTTCGACGTTATCTGAGATCTTTTTTGTATGCCTCTTAGTTTGGTGGCCAGGAGTCTATCAGCCTTATTGCCCTTGTCGTAATATCTTTGGTTGGTCCATTTAAGGGCTTTTTCAACATTTTCAAGTTGAATGCCTTTTAATTCATTTCTAGTGGCGGTCAGTACCTTATAGAGTCTTTTGTATGGATTAGTTTTATGTTGTTGTTCCAAATTAGTTATTTTCTCCATCAGGTCTTTTATTGCTTTTGCCTTGATTTTCTTCTTATGGGAGGCGATTGAGATAAAGTTACCTCTAATTGCCGCCTTATAGGATTCCCATAAGATCGCGGGCGATGAGACCGAGCCACAGTTAATAGTGAAGTACTCCTTGAGGGGTGGGGCGGTGCGTGCACAGCGCTGGAGGCCAATGTTAATTCAGTGGGAGAAGTGTTTGCGTGCATTTTACGGTGCCTTAACATGATGTCACACGTATTTTGTTCGCTCATTGGCTGATCGTCCGTTGTTTCCGTGGACACACGTCCGTTTAACAAGTTTAGATATGTACGTGTGTAGAAGTGAATTTGTTTCGCTTCCATATCATAACTTCCAGCCATGATATGCTATGCTAGCAGCACCATGGAGGGACATGTATTGAACGCACAGCGTACACATCGTTTAGCGCATGCGCTAAGACTTAGTCCACACAATCGTGAAGTGCGCGCGCAACACACTTTGTGCCCGCACATTATTATGTATACAGGCACCGGAAAAATCATATCCATAGTAATGTCAGCAACGCAATTATAAAAATGACTGTTCAGTATCTGTGGTTTTAACCTTGCACTTTCAACATATACGTTACTTATGCGTGAATATCCACAATCATATAGAGATGTGTTATGCGTTGTCATGCTGAGACATATATAAATGTGCCATCTTTGACCATCATGTGTTTGCTGTATTTCACAGATGTCGCGGATGAATACATGGGAACAATGTATGATTTCAGATGAGCCAATCGTTATATTACATGATTGTGACGACGAGCGAACAACTATTATAATACATATGTAACAATGCTTTCAATGCTTGGTGCGCAGATTAACAATAAATACATAATGTTATCCTGTTATGCCAATATTTACTATGCACTTAATTAACATGTATATTATAAAATGTACACATATATAATGTGAGTAAAGGCATAACGAATTTTATATTTACCATTCTTGTAGAAGTCAAAACTGGTTTGGCTGCAACTGCTCGCTCCAGGAAGGCACAACAGTATCATCCATGGTTGAGGCAACCGTTGAATCCTGAATCACACACATCTCCATGAGGCGGTCATATGGATCTGCAGTGGCTTCTTCAAACAAGACGTCCAGAGGTACGTACAGTTCTTGGATGTTTTCCCATCCACATTGGTATTGCCCATATAAGTTTGGATACATATCATAGTAGTTATGTGCATCTTGCATGTGGGCTTGATGAATGGAGGGTGCAGGTATAGCAGCAGACGCGACAGTCGGTGCGGCTTCATTGTAACTGGTATTAGGCAAAAAAATGCTATTTAACAGAAGATATGTTCCATGTTCCATGGTAATTTTAAATGATGGCGCAACATGCCAACATCCATATAGTTGATCTAGCCGATCATGGACACGCTCAAAACATTAATTTGCTGATAAAGTGAATCGTACAGAAGTTTTAAAATGTGATTGTCTGGCTGGTTCTTTGTAGTATGGATATTTCTTTTGGATCAAGTCATAGATTTGGCCCACAGTTGCCCTCTTCTCATCCGTTGATTCGATTGCTTCTGAAATCATAAATTTGTATGATTTACGTGGATGGCTGTGCAATGTGGAAGCTTCTGCCATTTCTTCTCTGTTAAACTGTACAGTGTCTAAGTTGAGCGCATACGGATGTCTGGTGAATGTGTGAATAGTTACATGTTATCTTCGTTGTTTCTTTCAAGGTTACAATATAACCTCACTGTTATACGCCTATGTGTTCTCCCACTATAAATGTGTTACAATTATTGCCAGAAATTCTTTGTCTAAGATACTCTTTTCACAGTAAACAAAACTTTTATTTCGGCTTAGTCAATCAACATGTGCAAAACAAGTTTAGGATTTTAATTACAATAACAATGTGTGTGAAATCTTCTACAGTGGTAGAATGAAAAGATTTCTGCTTACACTTACCTATAATGACCCACACACACACATCTGTTTGTCTGTTTTTCTCTCTCTCTGTTTCTCTATGTTTCCCTCTCTGTTTGTCTCTCTCTTTCTCTCTCTGATTGTCTCTCTCTCTTTCTTTGACTGTCTCTGTTATCCATAGAGACTACAGATATATTAATACACACTAACAGATCTGTTATTCTAACCACAACTCATACATGATGACATGCCAACATTATGAAGTATGAAAGAAGATGAAGGTATGTAATGTGTTACAGAGTTAATACACCAGAAAACAAAACTTCAAGATGTATGCTGTTATATAGATAGTTATTTAAAGTTGGATGTAAATAATATTAGCATGCAATGACTATCTACATTACCAAACAAACCCACATACATAAAATGTTGAGCAACAGCTAAGTGAATGTCAGCTTCTATAAACATGGCAACTGTGTAATGTTGTACCATTAATACATAATGATATGTTATAAAATATGCCTTAATTCAGACAGTGAACATGTATAAACCTTCATGTGTTCAAGAACATACTAGAATCTTTTCATGCATCTGTACATGATCATACATACAGTGTGCATGAAATATTATGCAGTAAACACCAGCAGGACAACACCACATTTAGTGAATGTGATTATTTAGTTTTGTTTATCCTTTTGAGAGCGAGTCACAGGCCTGCTTGTTGGCTGTTGTGTTTTCCTTTTCCTTTTGCCAACGACTTTGGCCTTAACTGTACGAATTGTACTGGCCTGTGGCCGTTCTGTGGCACTGTGTGTGGGCTGTGACACTTCTGTGGCACTGGGTGTGGGCTGTGGCAGTTCTGTGGCACTGGGTGTGGGCTGTGACACTTCTGTGGCACTGGGTGTGGGCTGTGACACTTCAGGGGCACTGGGTGTGGGCTGCGACAATTTAGGGGCACTGGGTGTGGGCTGTGGCACTTCAGGGGCACTGGGTGTGGGCTGTGGCAGTTGTGAACCAGTTGGTAACCATTGCACGACTGATGGTGGAGCCGTTTCCTGTTTTGGTGTTTTAATCTTGTTCCAAAAGCTGGTTAGTAGTAATTGTTGGGCTAACTTTCTTTTTCGAGTCTCATTTGTAGGTGTCCCTTCCAGATTTTGAACAGAAGTAAGCGGTTGGATGTTGACAGGGACCTGCACAGACTTGCACCTACTGTACCGGTATCATCCGGAACTGGGGAATGAAGAACTGATGACTCAGGAGAAAAACTAGCAGCATGTACAGATCCATCCTCAGATGGGGTAAAGTGGAATTGTTGATCTCTTGCACTCATTCTCAACTGATTAGCTTGGCTTAGATTCACAACTATTGCTTGTAATGTCCTGTTTACATTTTGTATTTCTTTAGGAACTTGGATGATGACTCTTTCTAGTTGTGACATTTGTGATATTGTCCTTTCCTGCTGTGATATCATCCTTTCCTGCTGTGATATCATCCTTTCAAGCACTGACATCATTTCTGAATGGCGACGATTTTCTTCAACCAAGATTCTTTCTTCAGAAGCTGCAATAGCTGAGTAGGTGTCACGAGCAGGAGGACTTGAATGCTGGGTTAATGGACGAGTGGGAACATCTTGATGGTCACTTGAGTAAATTTGTCCTTCAGTGGCAACATCTGCTTCTACAAATAAATGAAGACATTATGAACTGCCATGGAACTTTCTGTTGTTTATCAATATAATGAGAGTTGTTCACACAGTGTAACACATAACATGTTTCCATAAGTTTTCTGTTGTGTCTAATTAAAATTTAGCTTGAAGTAACAATGATGTTTCGACTCAGTGTGAAAGAAGAATGAATGAAAGCTTGTTGTAACCTCACAACTCCTAGCTAATAGTTTACATAACACACAATACATGTTGTCATTACAAACTACATTTTCTGTGACAATAATTGATGTGAAGTTAATTACATGTGAAAGGCATTTATTTAGCATGGCTAAATAACATCTAGAAATGTACACATTAGATGTCCTGCACCTCATAAACTCTCCTTCCATGCTTGATGATGAGCTGGATGAGCCAGGTGATGAGACTTGTTCAGTGTGAGGTGACACATGAGCTTCAGGAGCAACTATATAGAAGAATAACATAAGAATGTTATTGACATGTGTACATAATGAACATAAAGTTTGTGTAGTTGGAGTATTTATGGCTAAATATCAGAATAACTTAATGAAATGACAAGATGTTTCTGGCAAGCTGTACATTATCCATCTTAACATCACAGTCACGAGGGGGGAAACACTAAAAAGAATTGATAAACAAAATATTGAAACCCAACGGAATCTAGAGGCATATGAAGAACATGAGGAGTTTAATCTATGTGAGATAGAAATTAAGGATAGACTAGATAAGATAAAAGAAACTACAAAAGAAAATAAGAGGTTAAAATTTAAAAGGGATAAGCAAGACTACGCAGAGAACAAATATAGAGATTACATAACCAAAGATAAGAGCAATGGGGTAGCAGCAATACAGAAAGAAAGGAGTAACTCAAGGACAGGAGAAAGAAGAGAGAAGCGAGAAGGAGTAGATCAGTAAAAAAGACTAGACAGGACCAAAGAGAGAAAGGGTAGAGAAAAAGGGTAGAGAGAAGGGTAGAGAAAAATCTAGATATACACTGCAAAATTACTGAAAGGATAATAAAGATAACTCTAGAGATAATCAGAAACAAATTAGCAAATACACAGATTGGAAAGTAAACAACTATAGTAAGAAAGATGGGGTGAACACCAGTCCCTATAAAGAGAAAGAATATCATTCTAGAGAAAACAAAGATATACCCTCAAGAGATCATTACTATAAAGAGGAGAGAGGTTATGAAAGAGGAAATCAAAATGAGAGAAGAGAATTCGAGAGACATAGATCCCCATGGAGGAGAGACAACCACTATCAGAACCGAGAACCTCCTTTTTAGAACAGAGGAGGGGATGGGAACGAGACAGAGAACAGGAGGGGTATCACCCACGAATGTGGAGGGCAAACTCAGGAATAACATCCAGGGAAGGAAGAGATGGAGGAAGAAGAGAGGCTGCAGAGGGGGGAAGAAGGGAGCAAATGAGATAGGCGAAACAAACACAAAAATAGGATTTTTTAACTTGAGTAAGTATAATCTAAATAAAGAAGAGGAACATATTTTAAGTAGAGGCCTGAACTTCGCACCTTCAAGTAGAGCATCCTCATTCCAAACTTTTATGGATGCCCAGAAATATGTCAGGAGACTGACTTTAAAAAGATATTTCGAGAAAACAAAGAAGGATCAAAGAGATATAGATATGACAAGTGTAGAGGATAATAACAATCACTTTGTACATACGTCTTTAAAAAAAACCTCGACCTTCTATCCAAGTTTCTGTAAGGGTCCCTACTTAGAGACCTTTCAGAAACTTGTAGAAGAAGACTTAAAACAATAGGAGACAAGAAAAATAAAGTGAGACCCAATTTTACCAAGAAAGAAAGAGCAATCTTGGATGGTCTAGCAGAAAATAAAGAGCTAGTAATTAAACCAGCGGATAAAGGGGGCGGGTGGTTATCTTAAACACCCCAGATTATATAGAAGAAGCAGAGAGGCTGCTGGGAGATACAAGCACATACACAAAATTAAAAGCAAATCCAAGCGTTATGTACACAAAAGAACTAGCAGTACTATTAGATGAAGGCCTCAAAAACGGCATTCTTTTAAAAAAAGAATATGAGTTTATAATGACAACGAACCCGAGAATGCCGGTATTCTACTATCTGCCGAAACTTCATAAATCCCTAATTAAGCCCCCTAGAAGACCAATAATATCGGGGATTGGCTCCTTGACTCAAAAAATTTCGGCATGTATAGACACTTTATTACAGCCTGCGGTGAAAAAACTGCCATCATATTTAAAAGACACAACACAGGTGATACAAACACTAGATCTCATTACATGGCAGTCTGACTATATTTTGGCCACATGTGACATCACATCACTCTACACATGCATAGATCATGTGCAGGGATGCAAAGCCACACTGTACTGCTTGGAAAAATATCTGGAACTAGAAGATATGCAAAAAAACTTTCTAATAGACGTGATTAGTTTTATCCTTCATCACAATGTTTTCTGGTTTGGAGGTGAATTTTATTTGGAAAAAAGAGGGACCGCAATGGGCACCAGGTTTGCTCCCAGTTATGCAAACTTTTTCCTTGGATGGTGGGAAGATCAAGTAATCTGGCCCAACAAGGAATGGGAGGCAAACCTGGTGCTCTACAAATGCTACATTGATGATATTATCATCATATGGAAGGGCGACCTCGAATCATTGCAAACCTTTTTTTCTAGTATTACCTCTAATAATTTTAATTTAAATTTTACGTACAATACGAGTACAGTGGAGGTGATATTTTTAGATTTAGAAATTTTTATTGAATTAGGAAGGATCCACACTAGGACACATTTTAAAGCAGTCAACTGCAACAATTTTATCAAGGCGAATAGCTGCACAAGAAAAATTGGCTGGAGAATGTTCCTTATGGGGAGTTTAGACGCATGAAATGGAATTGCACAAAGCAAAGTGACTATGAAAAACAAGTAATATCAATGAAGGAGAAATTCCTGGAGAAAGATTACAAAGCACAGACAATTGACAATGCAATAAAAAAGGTAGGGGGTATAAATAGAAAAGACATGTTAGTGTATAAAAATAAGAAGATTAACAGTCATTCAGATGCTTTTATTCCTTTTATTACAACTTTTAGCACAAACTCAAGACAAATAGAAGGGATTTTAAAAAAACACTGACATATTTTAAAACAAGATAACTTCCTAAAAAAGGTCATTGGGGATAAACCCGCCGTAATCTTTTCCAAAGCCCCAAACATTAAGCAAAAGCTTGTACCTAGTTTTTTGCCCCCCAAAAACACACAATGTTGGTTAGATCAACTGTCTAAGGGTTTTAAAAAGTGTCTTAAGTGTAAGGCATGTAAGAAAAATTCCTCCACTAGCAGCAAAACCACTCCCTTTAACTGCACTGTATCCACTGTAGACTTTGCAATAAAATCACACATTACTTGTGATAGTAAGGGTGTGGTATATGTTCTACAATGTGGGTGCAATCTACAGTATGTAGGCAGAACAATACGCAAATTAAAAACAAAAGTGGGAGAGCATATAAGAAACATAACTAAAGGTTTAGAGACCCACAGTGTCTCAAACCATTATAGAACCAAACACAATAAAAACCCGTCCTGTTTAAAATTTTATGGTATTGAAAAAGTGGACGCAGACTGGAGGGGAGGAGATTATATTAAAAAGATTAACAAAAGAGAATCCTTTTGGATTTTCACTCTCCAAACCCTAGCACCAAAGGGTCTAAATTTGGAAATGGAAGTGTCTGCCTTCCTCTGAACCCCCGCAACTATTCCAGCGTTACACAATTTACAACTTGAGCTAGAAACTCCCTGTGTCCATATAAGAATTCATAAGTTATAAACACATAAGATAGCTACACAACATAAAGAAATACTAGAGGTCCAACTAGCTTATGTCTCTAAGGTCGCCACAAATATTTCTATTAATGTTTGCCAAATTGTAATTTTTAAAATCTCCCTACAATTGTGCAAACTTGTGACATTCTCAAAAACTCGGGACCGCAGTGAGAGTTAAATGCCTGCAAGAATTTTTAATACTACTAGTGACACACTTTCAAATCCTATTAATCAATCAAATTTTAATTGCATAAGCTAAAGAATTATCACTTTCCATTTTTATCCATATCGTATGTGCTACAATTCAGCAATTTTTTAAGTCCACTTGCACTAATACTTATTGAATTAAATCAATTATAAACCATCCCTAGAATTGACAACCCAAATTATCCTCTACAATTTTGAGTCTATCTCAAAGTGATCATCTCCAGCTTTAGGGATAAGTAATCCCAAGCAGAAGGTCTGCAGTTTTTAAGTTTGCCATTTGTTTAAAGGAAGGCATTAAGATGAAACGAATTTTTAATATGTTATTGTACAACTTATATTATGCCCAAGATGCTTATATGCTTCACAGTTGTGATTAGAAATGGCCTGTAGAACATTTTGACAATAATAAGTCTGCCTGTTAACAACTAGCGAATCCACAGCTAAGTGTCAATCATTGAAGGTATAAAGGACTACTGCTACCCCGGATATGCCTACGTCACTGAGGAAGCTAATGCGAAACGCGTCTGACGGTTTTTGGTAATCACAGGCCACCGTAGTGAGGAGGTTGGATTTCCAGCTTTGGCCAGCATCTCGCCGGGAGCGCATGCGCATGCGCGAAGGACCGGGGGCTATGTAAGGAGTGTGCAGGGAAGAAAGCAGATGGAGGAGGACCCAGCCCGTGCACAGGCGTTTGGAAACCCACCCTGCCGTTTGCTGAACTGCACACACCATCTAGAAGACACTTCCAACTGGAAACAATCTACACACGACAACCCATCCTTGAGAGGGACGCTCTGTGGAGTCTGGATCTATCTCCTCCCTATGCCAAAAACTTTTGGCCGCTTGTGAGTTTTTAATCTCTATTTTTTGTATGGTATTAAATGTTATTACACTATTTTTTCCCTTTTACTTATTCTCTGAGGCGTCATCAGGGGGTTCCCCCTCACCCCCAACTCACCCTCCACCCAGAGGAGTAGTCATCTGACCAAGACCAGATACCTAGTGTGAGTGTGTCTCCTCCCCTATTTTTATTCCCCCTAAATGGAAAATCAAGGTATATATGTATGTTGAATTTTCCCTCATTGTGGTCCCCCTCTCTCTTTAATTTTCTACGTCCACATATATCCTGGAGCCACAAGCAGAAGAACGCGCCTGAGGATTTCTCCCCTTTTCCCTTCTTAACATCAAGGTACATGTGAACCTAATTGGCACATTTATTTTACAAAACATACACCATAAAACACACAATGTTCATGCAGGAAAGCGTTGCTAAATTAAGTGTTCTGTTGTACATACTCTGCATATGTTGTGTAGTAATCTAAAAATAATAATGTACATCACTACCATGACAGCAAAGTTGACTGTGCTTATAATTCAGTACCTAATTGTGGAAATGTGAATGAATGTTTTTAGTGATCTGTGTGAACAATTAAGAGAAGCAGGTGTAGCGCTCACTGTGCCTGACACTCATCAACACATGCAGTGTGTCGCACACAGATGCTACTGATGTGATAATGTGGCATTTATATAAGGTTCAAAGAAGATATGAGTGAACAAATGACTAACGTACGTTTTCAAATATATTGGGTTGGTGGGTGAAATTCTTCATAGAATTACCATTTCAAATGAATTTGATGAACTTCTGTTCACCTTGTCAGCTTCTAACAACTGTAGTCCCACCCCCAAGACGTGACAGCACCCTGACCTTTAATTTGTTTCTAGCAAAAAACTTGACCGTAACATGACCCTGTGATGTGGCTCGGTGCCCAACCCCACCCCCTGTGTTCTCTTCTATGCTGTGATTACATAGTAATTGCAGCTTGTTTCACACACTGGAACATGAGCGAAATAAGAATCTGAAGTGAGCTACATATGAACACAATTAAATAACATATGCTACATGTTCCTATTTATGCTCTCAGTATACTACATGAAGCAAAAAACGAACTTTAATTAAACATAACGACATGTGTTAGTGCAAATGATGTATGTTCGCCTTTGAATGCACTATCTTCCATGCAAGACTTTATGAGGCAGTAATGTCCTGTTTATAGGTGTAACATAGATTATCACTCAATTATGTATATATATATATATATATATATATAGCAACTGTAAATATTACTGTATGCTCATTTGCATGTGTTTGACAGGTCTGCAACCCTGTCTTTCCCCATCATCGGCCAGCATACAGCGCTTCCACTGCAGCAAGGTATTCTGGGAAATGACATGCAAATGAGCACTCAGTGCCACCTTTTGCCACCATATATATTAATTGTTACTTTTTGTAGCACAACTAGATATAAATATAGATAGATAGATAGATAGATAGATAGATAGATAGATAGATAGATAGATAGATAGATAGATAGATAGATAGATATAGAGAGAGATACATATATACAGATATATATGTAGGTATGCTTATATTGGGAAGAAAGTATAAGTAGCAGTGGAAATATAGATAAGAACTGTAACCTACGACACGCCTAGTACAGTAACATTTGTCACCTGGTGGAAATGGAGCCAAATATATTCCGATATCTCTGTCCCCGGCCAAACCCTCCACGATGACAGGAAGAAATTTTTCCCGCATCTGCTCCTCCAATGGTGTTAAGATTAGAGCTTGTGCTGGCGGGCCACCTCCATTGCCAGAAGCATGCATCCGTTATGCTTGTATTTTTTTCTTTAAGTTTGTTCTGATATCATCGAATCTCTTCCGACAATTCGTCCGGTCCCTGACATGATTCCCACACGCAGACACAGCCAATGTTATTTGATTCCACATTTCTTTTTTGATGCTGAACTTGTCCGCCCTTGAAATACATACAAAATATATGACGTAAATTATTATTATAAAAACGATCCGTTTCCTAAACTGCTACCTGTTACAAGAGATACCAAACATGCTGGTTTAGGTTGAATATGTGTAGCACATGAGCATTTACGTGGAAACATACAAATGTAAGGAAACTTGCATAAATATAGTATGAACTTTGGCAACATTTTGAGACCGATTGTTATGGTCGTTCTAAAGCATGAAGGAATATGTGTGTAACAATTTACTTTTATTGATAGATATTATGGAATAATATTTTGATATTAATGCATCTCACATGACGTAGGATAACATGTCTTTGAAGAATTAATTTAAAGATAGACTTACCTAGTAAATGGCCATACAGACAGTCATAGTGCTCCAGAATGCCTGTGACAAGAACTGTGTTTTCCTGTTCATTGAACCGAGGATTATGTGGCCGCTCCACACATTTCTTCCGATAATGTGCAGGCCCAGAGCTTGGCTGCTGCTGA
Organism: Ascaphus truei; assembly: GCA_036426205.1. Taxonomy (NCBI): domain Eukaryota; kingdom Metazoa; phylum Chordata; class Amphibia; order Anura; family Ascaphidae; genus Ascaphus; species Ascaphus truei. The sequence continues at coordinate 49,443 of WSYH01001202.1, forward strand.
CTGGACTCTCCTTCTTCCAATGGAAGAGACTCCAAAAGCGGGCCACCAGCAACCACCCCACCACCAGACACCCCAGCAGCACCAGCAACAGAGCCACCAGCAGCACTTGCACTCACAGCAACAGCACTCACACTCCCAGCAACACCACTCGCACTCCCAGCAACACCAGTCACACTCACAGCAACACCACTCGCACTCCCAGCAACAGCACTCCCATGAATCCTACTTTCACTCAGACGCGTACTCGCACAACTACCAGTACCACTCACACCAGCATCACTCTTCCCACACCTTGCGGCCATACCTCTAGCACTCACAAAGAACAGAAAAGAAATTTAAACACAATCGCACTGAACACTTACAAATTGACAACAAGACAAAGATGTAAACAAAACAACACAGGACAAACCTCTCACAATACACCACAACTGTCTCAGTCAATATGAAATATGCAAATCGGCCAGCTCTGTGTCTTTCTCTCTCTCTCACTCCCAACAACACAGAGAACGAATAAAAATACACGCTGCCTTTAAATGTGCCGCTCAATCAAACACATGCTTGCTTCGGCAGATCAGCAAGAAGTTTCATTGGCGAACCTAACACCACCCCGCCATTCACGCCAATACACCTGTGTGTGATCGGCAAATCATCGTCTTAGTGGGAGCAAATGTTTTCGGCTTGATTCGGAAGGGATTCGGCACTTATTGCATACAGCGAGGGAAAATCGGCAGAATCATGCCGATAAGGTACACTTGCGACACGTTTTATTCTGTGTTGGCTAGTTCCGCAAGCCGGGAGATGTCCCGGCTTGCTAGCCAAAACCCCTCGGCGTGCCGCGCGTCACCGATGCGCAGTCACGCTTCATCGGGTGCCTGCGCCCCATGCACGCGTGCCCAGGGCTCCCCGATGGAGCCCTGGTGTCGCGCGATGTGGGGGACGGCGGTGGAGGGGTTCCGGGGGACCCGGCGGACCCGGAGAGGGGAGGGGGAAGCCCCGATCGGAGGACCGCTCCTCCGAGGCTTACTGTCGCGGCTGAGACCAGGCAAAGGTAAGAATAAACTCGGCCGCGACAGTACACTTGGCGATTTCACTTTTTCGGCGCTTACTGCATAGAGCTATATGTCGCATACTTGAATTTACTCTGACAGGTAAAGAATCTTCGGTAGATGGTATTACAACTAAAATATTTTATGTTAAAAAGGTGTGTTTAAACGTATAGTTAGAATGCAGCTGTGTTGAGATGTCTGGGGAAAGGCCAGCAAGAGACAGACAGTTGCTATTGACAACTAATAATATACTAAGGTAATCAAAACTGATAACAACTAGTTTACTCAGTTTACTAGTGTACTAGTTTACTTAAAGTGAGTGGTTCCTTATCAGGTATGACATCATGTTAAATGGACTAGGGTGTTCTAAAAGACAGATAGTAACATATCTGGTCATAGAATTAGGAACAGCAAAGCTGACTTGGTAATTTTGTCTGGATAAGTATCCGGCAGGTTTTAGCAAGTTAGAAGAGATGGGTTAACACCAGGAGAGAGAAGGAGCCAGAGTTAACATCATGATACCAAGATCAGACAGAATGATTCCACCCAAGAAAAGAATGATTATGCAACCATCTTTGAAAAGCATATGACATATTTAATATTACTGCCATTTATATACTCTTTATGTATGTGAGTGCTTATCTTCAGAATAATTGTTACTTTTTGTGTGCTAAAACTGGAATGCAAAGTTCTGTTATGCTGTCAACTATATAAAAGACATATGACATGTTTTTTTTATAAAGCATGCAGTGAACCACCAAAGAGTAACTCACTGAGCTTTGGTGGAGAAATGGAAAGTTTTCCCACAGCATGGAGGTTACACTTTGTGGCAGATTACTGTGCCCCTATTATACCTGCGAGCTAGAGGAGGAGGCTGGAATACAATGGAGGTCAAACAAGGGACTTTCACCTTAACATCTTGACATCTAGAGTCATGTTCACTTTCCTCTGCTTCACCTTATCCAAGATGGTCCACACTAAACTCATCAGAAGAGACACTATCACAACCACCAATTTCAACCTCCCAATTTCTAACTTTGACTGACTCACTCCCTGGCCCTGATTGGCTTACAGCAGTCGCAATCTCCTCACTCCTGGAAGTGCTCCCTGCTATGATACCCACTCCTCCTGCCTGCAGTTCCACCTCCTGAACAACCACATCCCTACCTGATGATGCGTAGTGCCCTGGGTCAATATGCCTAGAGATCTTGGGCTCTATGCAGTAAGCGCCGAAAAAGTCCTCTCGCCAAGTGTTCCTTATCGGCATGATTCTGCCGATTTTCCCTCGCCGTATGCAATAAGTGCCGAATCCCTTCCGAATCAAGCCGAAAACATTTGTTCCCACTCTGCCGATGATTTGCCGATCACACACAGGTGTATCGGCGTGCATGTCGAGGTGGTGTTAGGTTCGCCAATGAAACTTCTTGCTGAATCTGCCGAAGCAAGCATGTTTTTGATTGGTCGGCCCATTTAAAGGCAGCGTGTGTTTTTATTCATTCTCTGTGTTGTTGGTAGAGAGAGAGAGAGAAAGAGTGACACAGAGCTGGGCGATTTACATATTTCATATTGACAGAGAGAGTTGTTGTGTATTGTGAGAGGTTTGTCCTGTGTTGTTTTGTTAACATCTTTGTCTTGTTTTCAGTTTGTAAGTGTTCAGTGCGATTGTGTTTAAATTTCTTTTCTGTTCTTTGTGAGTGCTATAGGTATGGCCGAAAGGCGTGGGAAGAGTGATGCTGGTGTGAGTGGTACTGGTAGTCGTGTGAGTACGCGTCTGAGTGAACGTAGGATTCAGGGGAGTGCTGTTGCTGCGAGTACGACTGTGTTGCTGTGAGTGCGAGTGCTGCTGATGGCTCTCGCAGCGAGTGCTGCTGCTGGTGCTGCTGGGGTGTCTGTTGCTGGTGCTGGTGGGGTGTCTGTTGCTGGTGCTGGTGGGGTGTCTGTTGCTGGTGCTGCTGGGGTGTCTGGTGGTGGTGGTGCTGCTGGGGTGTCTGGTTGGGGTGCTGCTGGGGTGTCTGGTGGTGGGGTGGTTGGTGGTGGGCCGCTTTTGGAGTCTCTTCTATTGGAAGACGGATAGTCCAGTCAGCGGCAGCCAAGCTCTGTGGCTGCACGTGGTCAGAGGAAATGTGTGGAGTGGCCACGTAATCCTCGTTTCAATGAAGAGGAAAACAGAGTTCTTGTCAAAGGGATTTTGGAGCACTATGACGCTCTGTATGGGCATTTACTAGGTAAGTCAATCTTTGCATTGATTCTTCAAAGACATGTTATCCTATCTCATGTGAGATGTCAATATCAAACTATTATTCTCTAATATCTATCAATTAAAGTTAATTGTTACACACATAATCCTTCATGCTTTATAACGACCATAAAAATCAGTCTAAAAAGTTTGCCAAAGTTCATACAATATTCATGCAAGCTTCCTTAGATTTGTATGTTTCCACGTAAATGCTCATGTGGTACACATATTCAACCTAAACCAGCATGTTTGGTATCTCTTGGAACAGGTAGCAGTTTAGGAAACTGCTCGTTTTTCTAATAATAATTAACGTCATATATTTTGTATGTATTTCAAGGGCGGACAAGTTCAGCATCAAAAAAAGAAATGTGGGATCAAATAACATTGGCTGTGTCTGTGTGTGGTAATCATGTCAGGGACCGGGCGAATTGTCGGAAGAGATTCGATGATATCAGGGCAAACTCAAAGAAAAAAATACAATCACAACGGATGCATGCTTCTGCCACTGGAGGTGGGCCAAGTAAAGAAAAATAACAATAGCGCTCTAACACACCTTAAATATGACAATACACAATATAACTACAAATATGTGAATAGAAAAACAATAATGGTGATAATCATACTTAAAGTGTTAAAATAACAATAAAGTGACCAAGTAGTGAATAAAAAATTTTGAAACAAACTTCAACCCTTGAAAAAGACTGTTTCACTCGTCTTGCATCAGATGATCTTCCAAAAAATCAGGGGAGCTTGTCTCGTGGTTATGAAAATAAAGAAACATTACATAGTACAGTAATGTTATAAACAAGTGATTTGTGCAAACAAGGCTCAAAAGTGACTACTCACAATAAAGCTGTCAAATTCGGGCAGTCATCCAACTTAAGGGGTGGATGCGCCCTGTGTATACAGCAGCCACCAGCCCCAACCTCCAAGAAAAAAAGAAAAGAGACCATATAATGCAGATGGTATTGTATTAAAAAGGGGATTCAAGAAATGCAGGCTTACACTTTATATGATCGAGGTAGGCAGTATAAAATTGTGGATAGTGGGTGCTCGTCTGGTCGCGATCCTCAGGGTTCCTCGCTATCCGCTGCTCAACCGGAAACACTTGCGTCTACGCCAGGGCTCCCGTCACGTCACTTCCGGTGTATTGGGAACCTCCAGATCAGATGGTAAGCAACGGCAAAACGCGTAGAGTATTTCAGCCCACACCAAAGAGGAAGAACGCCGGAGATCAACCCTTACCATCTGATCCGGAGGTTCCCAATACACCGGAAGTGACGTGACGGGAGCCCCGGCATGGACGCGAGTGTTTCCGGTTGAGCAGCGGATAGCGAGGAACTCTGAGGATCGCGACCAGACGAGCACCCACTATCCACAATTTTATACTGCCTACCTCGATCATATAAAGTGTAAGCCTGCATTTCTTGAATCCCCTTTTTAATACAATACCATCTGCATTATATGGTCTCTTTTCTTTTTTTCTTGGAGGTTGGGGCTGGTGGCTGCTGTATACACAGGGCGCATCCACCCCTTAAGTTGGATGACTGCCCGAATTTGACAGCTTTATTGTGAGTAGTCACTTTTGAGCCTTGTTTGCACAAATCACTTGTTTATAACATTACTGTACTATGTAAGGTTTCTTTATTTTCATAACCACGAGACAAGCTCCCCTGATTTTTTGGGAGATCAACTGGAGGTGGGCCGCCAGCACAAGCTCTAATGTTAACTCCATTGGAGGAGCAGATGCGGGAAAATTTTCTTCCTGTCGTCGTGGAGGGTTTGCCAGGGGATAGATATATCGGAATTTATTCAGCTCAATTTCCACCAGGTGACAAATGTTACTGTACTACGCGTGTCGTATGTTACAGTTCTTATCTATATTTCCGCTGAAACTTATAGTTTCTTCCCAATATAAGTATACCTACATATATATCTGTATATATGTCTCTCTCTATCTATCTATCTATCTACCTATCTATCTATCTATCTATCTATCTATCTATCTATCTATCTATCTATCTATCTATCTATATATATATATATATATATATATATATACAGTTGTCTTAAAAAAAAATATTATATATATCTATGTGTGTTTGGAAACATGTATTGGCTCAGCTATCGTGGATGACATCATTATGAGTAAACATACACAACTTGACCTGCATGAAGGGATTCTGTGTAATGATCTTCCAAATAACACACACTGCAACCTTCTACTTTACAAAGCATTCAACATCTTTGCCCTATAGTTGAAAGCTGAATGTATGTGTGAATCTTTTTACAAACAATGGGTTAACATGCATAACCACAAAGCACACCCGCACTCATTCTTTGTCACAGTAATGTATAACTTCGTTATACTGTGTCTGTGCACACAAATGCATAATTCACTATTTCATGTATGTGTCGATACATATATATACATATAATATATATATATAGATTAGTGATAATCTATGTTACACCTATAAACAGGCCATTACTACCTAATCAAGTCTTGCATGGAATATTGAGCATTCAAAGGTGAACATAAATAATTTGCACAAACAAATTTCGTTGTTTTATTAAAGCTCTTTTTTCGCTTCATATAGTATAATGTGAGCATAAATAGGAACATGTACCATATGGTATTTAATTGTGTTCATATGTAGCTCACTTCATATTTTTATTTCGATCATGTACCGGTGTGTGAAACCAGCTGCAATTAATATGTAATCACAGCATAGAGGTGAACATAGGGGGTGGTGTCGGGCACAGAGCCAGATCACAGGGTCATGGTAGGGTTAAGTTTTGTGGGACGGCTTACAGGTGGTAGAAGCAAATAAAAGGTAGGGGGGTGTCACGTCTTGGGGGAGGGGCTACAGTTATTAGAAGCTGACAAGGTGAACAGAAGTTCATCACATTAATTTGAAATGGTAATTATCTTACCACTTTCACCCACCAGTCCACTATATATTAAAACGTACGTTAGTCATTCGTTCACTCATATATTCTTTTAACGTTATAGATACGCCACCTTATCACACCAGTACCATCTGTGAGCTACACACTGCATGTGTTGCTGAGTGTCAGCCACATTGAGTGCTAAACCTGCTTCTCTTAAATGTTCGGACAGATCTCTAAACACATTCATACACATTTCCACAATTAGATGCTGAATTCTAAGCAGAGTCAACTTTGCTTTCATGGTAGTGATGTACATTATTCTAGTTAGATTACCACACAACATATGCAGTGTATGTAAAACAGAACACTTAATTTTACAACGCATTCCTGCATGAACATTGCATGTTGTATGGTGTTTAAAATAAATGTGCCGATTAGGTTCACATGTACATTTATGTTAAGATGGATAATATACAGATTGCCCTAACCATATCATTGTGATTTTGTTATGTGATGCTGATATTTAGCCATAACTACTCCCACTACAGATACTTCATGTTAATTATGTACACATGACAATTAAATTCTGATATTATTCTTCTATATAGTTGCTCCTGCAGCTCCTGTGTCACCTGACACTGAACATGTCTCATCACCTGTCTCATCAAGGTCATCATCAAGAATGGAAGGTAAGTGTATGAGGTGCAGCACATATAATATGTACATTTGAAGAATTTCATTTGCCATGCAAAATAAATGCCTTTCACATGTAATGAACTTCACATCAGTTATTGTCACAGAAGATGTAGTGTTTCCTGACAACATGTATTGTCTGTGTTTTAAAGTATCAGCTAGGAGTTGTGATGTTACAACAACCTTTAATTCATTCTTCTTTCACACTGAGTCGAAACATCATTGTTACTTCAAGCATCATCTTTTAATTGGACACAAATAAAATTTTTGGAAACATGTTATGTGTTCCACTATGAGAACAACTATCATTATAGTGAAAACAAAGTGAAAGTTCCATGGCAGTTCATAATGTCTTTCTTTATTTGTAGAACCAGATGTTGCCGCTCAAGGACAAATTCACTCAAGTGACCATGAAGATGTTGACACTCCTGGATTAACACAGCATTCAAGTCCACCTGCTCGTGACACATACTCAGCTATTTCAGCTTCTGAAGAACGAATCTTGGGTGAAGAAAATCATCGCCATTCAGAAATGATGTCAATGCTTGAAAGGATGATGTCACTGCATGAAAGGATGCATGAAAGGTCAATATCAGAAATGTCACAAATTAAAAAAGTCATCATCCAAGTTCGTAAAGAAATCCAAAATGTGAACAGGACATTACAAGCACTAGTTCTGAATGTAAGCCAAGCAAATCAGTTTCGGAGTACAGAAAGAGAACAATTCCACTTTACCCCATCAGAGGATGGATCTTTACATGCTGCTACTTTTTCTCCAGAGTCATCAGTTCTTCATTCCCCAGTTCAGGATGATACCGGTATAGTAGGTGCAAGTTCTGTGCAGGTCCCTGTCAACAGCAAACCGCTTACATCTGTTCAAAATATGGAACCGACACCTACAAATGAGACACGCAAAAGAAAGTTAGGGCAACAATTACTAATAACCAACTTTTGGAAGAAGATTAAAACACAAAAACAAGAAAGTGCTCCACCATCACTCTTGCAATTTTTATCAAGTGTTTCACAACTGCCACAGGCCACACCCAGTGCCCCTGAACTTCCACAGCCCACACCCAGTGCCCCTGAAATGCCAAAGGCCACACCCAGTGCCACTGAACTGCCACAGCCCACACTTAGTGCCCCTGAAGTGCAACAGCCCACACTTAGTGCCACTGAAGTGTCACAGCCCACACCCCGTGCCACTGAACTGCCACAGGCCAGTACAAGTGGTAAAGTTAAGGGCAGAGTACTTGGCAGAGGGAATAGGCAAACACAACAGCCAACAAGCAGGCCTGTGACTTGCTCTCAAAAGGATAAACAAAAATAAATAATCACATTCACTAAATTTGTTGGTGTACTGGTGTTGTTTACTGCAGACTATTTCATGCATAGTGTATGTATGATCATGTACAGATGCTTGATAACATTCAAGTATGCCCTTGTACACATGAATGTTTATAAATGCTCACTGACTGAATGAAGGCATATTTTATAACATATGAATATCTATTAATCATCAGTTGATTCATGGTATAACATTATTACACACTTGGCATGTTAATGGAAGATGACATTCACTTAGCTCTTGTTCAAGATGAGATGTATTTGGGTTATTTTTGTAATGTAGATAGTCATTTCATGCTAATATTATTGACATACAACTTTAATTAAGTACCCATATAACAGCATACATTTTAATGATATGTTTTCTTGTGTCTTAACTCTGTAAGACATTACTTACCTTAATCTTCTTTCATAGTTCATAATGTTGGCATGTGATCCTGTATGATTTTTGGTTACAATAATAGATCTGTAAGGCTGTATGAATATATCTGTAGTCTCTCTGTATCTCTATCTATATATGTACACACACGCACACACACATACACAGTGTGTGTGTGTGTGTGTGTGTGTGTGTGTGTGTGTGTGTGTGTGTGTGTGTGTGTGTGTGTGTGTGTGTGTGTGTGTGTGTGTGTGTGTGTGTGTGTGTGTGTGTGTGTGTGTGTGTGTGTGTGTGTGTGTGTGTGTGTGTGTGTGTGTGTGTGTGTGTGTGTGTGTATGCATGGGTGTGTGTGTGTGTGTGTGTGTTGATCATTCATTTCACATGAGACTAAATAGATAGGAATTCAACGCTGGGACAGAGAAGAGAACTGACTCTTTGCAATTCCCTGTCAGTGATTGGCAGGTAAGAGAGGTATCAGCCACCCTAAGTAGTCATTCCTCAGTTCTCGGTGTTACATGGCGACACACTTTATTCGAGCTCGGCCTTAGTCCACGAATTCGGGTAACACGAGTGTATTGAGGTTTGTGACTGTTTCTGCACGAGTGCATTGAGGTAGGTATTTTCCAAGCAGGGATTGAAGCATTTTATTCCGCTGCTGCAAAACTGCCACAGTATATACTATATATAATGCATTACCCACTTCATGAATTATGCCATCTGGTAGAACGGAGAAGATTGCAGCCTCATTAAATCCTAATCATTATATTTAAAGATCAGTCCGCCCGTCAGCCAGGCATGATGAACCAGGGCTGGGAAGCAACGCGCAATGGGCTTGTCAGAGGTGAGGAGCAGCGCATTCCAGTATCTGACAGGTACATACGGGATTTGCTCGAAATAAAGTGTGTCGGTGCAGTAGTAGCAATGGACAAGAAAGATGTCTAAAGATGTTACGTAGTTACAAGATAGGATTTTCATAGCAATCTTCCCTTCATTTTCTGGGGTTCTCAGGTGAAATTCCAGGGTACAGAATGGTGAAAATCATAGGGCTCTCTCTTTGTGTGCAATGTCAGTAGATTACATTTTATTGTTTGTCCATGCAAAGGCATCAAATCTACCATGTACTGAAATTCAAATTTGCCCTTCTCTAGAAATCAGAATTTGCACTATATTGATTTTCTGCTTTTAAAAGCCGAAAATCTGTCTCTCTCCACCCTCCTCCAGTAAATACACCAATAGATCTCCTCCCCAACAACACACACCCCAATCCACTCCTGTCTCCCTACACTCCCACACTCCCTCCTGTTCTCTCTCCCACCTCTCATCCCTATCACCTGTCCCTCTGCCTCTCCTCTATCTCCAGCGGGCCCATGCATATCCACCCCCCGGAGGCACCCGCACCGCCCAGCGAGGGAAGAAGGGTTCTTTGGCAATCATACGGGACCAGCAGCGGGACGGCACAGGCACATACCCATCGTGCCGCGCCGCGTCCCCGTGAGGGAGCCGGAAGCGGGGATGGAGCGGGACCGCGAAAGAAGGAGGGGCGGGGGACCGGAGGAACACTGGTGGCCAACATCCAGGCGGTGGTGATGATGTCGGGGGAGGCGCGCGGCCACACGGATTCGCCGCCACTCCTCGGAGGTTCCGCTAATAGACCAGCCAAGAAGAAGGGGGGAAGATGGCCGCTATTCAAAGAATCAAAACAGTCGACAGGTACGTCCATGACGACGCATCCCGGCGGCCCGTCTGTGCATTGGGGCCTTATGATCTGGGTAGTAGGGCTGTTTCTCTAGGCGAAACAGAGCGTAGCTCAGCTCAGGAGAGTCATTTGCAACGGGGTTATGTTTACAGGTTTTGCAAACATGGATTGTGCATAATTTAGCGTAGTTGGTGAGGGCAGCCACGGAAACCAGCCACTTCTCCGGGGGGCCGGAACAGCCAGCGTACTTATGGTGTTGTCCCGCAGCACTTTGTGACCCGGCCATAAATTCCTCCTTCCTGGCCAACGAGCTGGGGCTAAATCCTGAAATACTGGAACTGGATCGTCAATTCAGTGTAATTTTTGCTTCTGTCTTTTGGGATATGGGTTTCCTTCGTTTTAAAAAAATGGAAAAAAAAGACAATAATGTATCTGGGGCGGGTTCCCTTGTTTTGGGCCCGGGAGCGGAGCGCCCTATGGCACCTATCAGGTGGCTATCTGTTTCGACGTCTGGATTGGTGTTCACCCAGTGTGGATGAAGTCCTCTGGGTATATGTTAAGCTTCGTAACCCCTTGAAAGGAGTTGTTTCTCCTGTCCAATGTTGTCGGAGTCTTCCAGCTTGTCCCCTATCTCCCGGACCTGGGTGACAGGGAGGCAAACCTCAAGCTTTATTTGCTGCAGGGATGATATAGTTTAATCAGATTTTACATCAGCATGTTGGTCAGCTCCGTTCTACAGGGCATCCAGGTCTTTGCATAGGGCCCATCGTTCAGGACTTGAAAAAATGTCTGCATTTCCCCCACATAATTATTTATGTCGGTAACCCTGGCCCACTCCTGGTCGTCCGCTCCTGCGGGTGATGCTGTAGAACCCGGTTCTGTGGCGTGACCGTCTCGTCGTTGGGAAATTGGGGGGGCAGGTCTGGTCTTTGTTCCTGCTCTCCTTGCATTTTCCCACCGTCGCATTGCTGCCAGGAGACTGCAAGGGGTTTTTATGGAAGTAGTTGCTACTGAAGTGACTCTTGTGGTCAGCAGGCATCCCCGCTGTTCAGAAACTGAGGGTGTCTTTTTTTGTACATTTCGTTTGCCAAAAATGTGATATGTGTTTAATTGTGTGCACTGAGGGCTGGAGCTCAGACTAAACAAGAATCCATGCACCCAGCTCCCAACAGATGAGTCATTTAAAGGCAATGACACCAGCCAATCAGAATAGCTGTGTTACAATTGCCCTTAAGATGACGTCATGAAAAGAAAGAAGATGGCCGCCTCACATGATACGGTATCCAATCAGAGCGTGGGAACTACATCCCTACCTGATGGCTCATAGCTGAGACATGGACAGGCTTTTATGGTTTATTATTTATGGTTTATTATTGTTTATGGTTCATGTGCCGTGGATTTGGTTCGAGAGTAGCTGTTCACAGGCGGAACGTCAGTGAGTGGGTCAAGTAATGGTAAGTGAACAAAATATATTTATTTTTTAACTTGTATTTTGATTGGGTAGTTACACAATTACATAAAATGCATATATCTGTTTACATCCCAATACATTGTAACATTTTTAATTTTGTGAGAGGGGCACATGGCAAAATGCCAAAAGGTGGGGCTTCCAGAGGGGGGGAAGCATGAGGACTCGGAAGAAGTGGGAAGGGAGCGGTGAAGATAGTGAGAGTGGGAGGTGGGGGGTGTTTTCCCCGGGTGACGGCCTCTAAGTTGCTGAGTTTGAGCTTCTGTAGCAGGAGTCCTCCTTGAGGGGGGAAGAATGGGGTTAAGGGTTGTTCTAGAAGGTTCAACATGTTCCCATACCTTGGAGAAGGTAGTTTTTGGCTTACAGGTAGGCGTAAGTTTTTCCATCTGCATCACCTCGTTAATTCTTTTTTTTTAATCATTCCCTATGGGAGGGTTATTTTCCCCATAGGCCGCAACTTCCATTTCGCTGCTGTGAGAATAAGGAGATTAATTTCCTTACTGGTCGCACCGATTTCTCAGTCGGTTCCCCAGCAGGTAGGTCAGTCGTCAATAGGTTAGTCGGGTTGTGACCTCTCTTATTAAATTTTGTACCTTAGTCCAGTATTTCTTAATTTATGGACATGTCCACCATATGTGTGCATGTACCCCCAAAGCATCCGATGCCAGAGGGTATATGTGTTTTAGTCTCACTGGGTAAGATACCAAAAAGAGGATCTTATAGATGTGTCTTTTGTGGTGGTGCTATTGGATGTCCCAGTGGCCTGCTCCCCATATCTAGTGACCAGTCTTCATCTTCAATAGTTATATTCAGATCGGCGGCCAATTTAAGCATATAATCATGCCTTGGGGGGGGGGGGGGGGGGCCTTCCCCTTGTTTCTAACATGAGTAGATTTTTGAGATTAAAGTCCCTTTTGGTCTGCGTCAGTTTTACAAATCTCTCAAATTTAGTAAGAGCCGGGGAACTCGGGTTTGGGGATATCTTTTGGGCAAATGTTGCTTGGAGGTATTTAAACACATCCAAATCTGGAATCCTCTATTAGTTCTTAGGTCCTGAAAGCTCAGGAACATCCCTAGGGACAGTACATCCGCCATCGTCTGATCCCTTTACGATTTTAGTTGTGGATCGAATAGTTCTGACTACATCCAGGGAGGAATTTGGGGTTATAAAAATATTGGTGTGTGAGTTGCGAGACAGGGAAGAGAGCTTATATTTAGCTGGTTTTTAGCCAGAGATCCTCAGGTGTGTCTTGTCGTCCCTAATTTACATTTTTGCGGGGCATAATCATCCTCTTTCCATGCTCCCAAAGGCACGCTGGCAGAGAGAAGGCCATTCAGATGATGTGTCTCTATTTTGAGACAGAGCACCGTTGGGTTGGGTCCAGCATTCAAAAGTGCGGCTTGTTTAGCGCGGGTGCCTGGTTAAAAACCTTGTGGATGTCCGGGACTTCCCATGCCCCCTCTCCCTTGTGGTGACCAATAGCATTTGAATCTAGCTACTCTGGGTCTTTTTCTTTGCCAAATGAAGTGGAACATCCTGTTTTGGATGTTTTTAAGTTCTGAGCAGGGACATGGACCGGGGAGAGTTTGAAAAAAAAGATAGAGCAGTATAGGGAGTATGTCATTTTATAGATTATCATTCCTTTCGATCCACGATTTCTGATACTTCCCATTTGCTCAATCTTTAATTTTGTCAAAGGGAGCTGGGTTAGTTATGATGATACAGTGATTGGTAACCCTGCGATACATTCACACCCAGGGTATTGATGATGAGGGACTCCATTATAAGCAAAGTTTATTTTAATAGTTTCAATTCTGGCTCTGCTGAGTGTCAGGAATCCGCTCGCGGGTTTACTGGTTACCTTACCTTGCAGACCCGTGGGCAGTTCTGGAACGCTTCCTGATGTTTGCTGCAGCCTGGATTCAATACCACGCTATACCACTCCCTCTGGTATCTATGCAGCTTGTGCAGCCTATTATGCAACCTACACTGGAATTTCATTCGTGGGAGCACGCAATATCTTCACACCCCGTGGGGGATTGCCTGCTGGCCTTTAAGTATTGCCTTCCCATAATGCTCCTTGCGAGCATAGTCCTTACCGGATTGTCACAAAACTGTTCTGCCACAAGCTCTTGCTTGTTCTATTGTGCGGTAGCAGAGGTTTCCCGGCGTATTCCAGCTTCATGTTCTGTGCGAAGCAGAGGTTTCGTCCTGCGTCGTCAGCTTCCTGGTCCCTGGGCTGAAGCAGAGGTTTCGTCCTGCGTCCTTCAGCCTCCTGGATTCTGCAATGAAGCGGAGGTTTCGCCCCTGCGTCCTCAGTCTCCCGGGATTCAACACTGAAGAGGAGGTCTCCATGTGTATCTACAGCTCCTGCGTTCCTGGGGCCTACGCTTTTCCTATATAGAGAGGGCCGTTGTCCTGGTCCGCGTGCTACAAAGGATTCCCTAAACCGCTCAGGACTCTGCGTGGTAGCGCATGGTTACCGTGCAGCAGGCGGAATGTGTAAATCTGGGTCTGTCTCACCTCCTGAGCCCAGTACATGGGCCATGGTCGCCGCACGCGCAGAGACCCCCCCGCGCTCATAAGCACGAAAGCGGGTTCTCCTGACTCCCTGTTGCCGAACTCTTGCTTGGACATGTTTATTCGGACGTCTCCATCCTGACCCTGCTTGTTACAAACGACGGATGATGTCTGCTCCAATCCCGACCCTGCTACGTACACTATGAAACTGCGCAATCCGGATCAGCCTGCGAGTTAAGGTCGGTGCTTTTTACAACCCTACTCAGCCCGCGGTCCGACCCGAGTTTGTGGCGAGCAACAACGTGAACAGTATGCTCGGCCCAAAAAATGGACCGTCCCTGTGGTGAGGTTGGTAAGTTTCGGTCTGAACTCCTGTTCCCGGCCGTAGGACAGTCCGTACAGTATGCGAAAACTACCTCAAATGGGAGATCCGTTTATGTTTGAAGGTTTAACCTTTGCAAAAAAAATGCCAGTAAAGACTTCTTTTGAAGGTTATCGCCTCAAGTACTTAAAACAGCTTCTGGCCGCTAGTATTCTCTTCCTGATTACCCTTGTCATGGGGTAATGTGAATCCTGGGAAAACTGGGCCACCGCCTTGTAATACATCCATGCCCTGGCCTTATCATTGGACATTTACGTAGTACCAGAGGATCCTCTCCTATGTTTGCTACGTACAAAAGATACTCTGCCTACTTTCAAAAACATTGGACATTTGCATAATAGAACAGGATCCCTCCTCGCCAGCTGGCTGACGCTGGCGGTCCCGCTCTGCTGCCCGTCTGTTGCTAAACCTGGAAGCATAAACTTCCTCTCCAGGAGATGACCCCAAAAACATGTCCCACTAGCATTGCTCTCCAACGTAGTTTTACTAAACCACGGTCCCTAGCCCTGATGTTTGCCAGGGGCCCTGATTCCAATGATAGGTCTACTGTACCCCAACCAAACAGTCTGTGCGCTTTCCGTCGAAAGAATCCCTAAGTTCTGTTCCCTAGCGGTCAGTTATGTATACCCATTGGGGGGCAAGTTCTACTGAGGTTTATTTTGATATTCCCCTGTTCTCTGCCAGCTAAGAGTCACGCCCCTAGCACTAGAAGAGAGATCCCTAGTCTTCCAAATTCACGAGAAAGGGTATAGCTATGTTTTACTCTCAGGTATGGTCATGAAATTAACCCTGTAAATTCTTGCTTGCCTCAAGGTAATGCCTTTGTTTTAGCCTCAGAGAATGAGCCACAAGTCAGACAGCAGAGGTGCATGAAGGAGTCCCCTCTAACCTTAAGGATTCCTTAGAAATCGTTGCTTAAATCCCCTGCTTTCAGCTCAAGTTTCTGCGTTTCACCTCGGAACTGAGCGAAAGTTCTGGTTCCTGTAAATAAAATGTATTCAGGAGTCAGGGTTTCCCCAAAACTTAGCCACAGAGTTCCTCCTCCAGGGGTATTCACTGAAACATGTCTGTCGCCAGAGAGAGGTGATCCCTGCATTCAGTCATAGTTCAAATGTGGATCTGCAGTTCATTTTTGGTTCCCAGATATTCCTTACCAATACTACTTCAGAGACCAGTACAGTAGGTTTAAACCCCGTGTTACGTCGGGGTGCTCCTCTTCACTAAGCTTAGGATTAAACGCATACCAGTAGTCTATAGCTTCCTGGGTTCAGTTGTTGTTGTGTTTCCAGGAGGTTGCTGACACACGGCTTTCTCTCAAAAAGTGACGCTTTTTCATATTCTACTAGTACAGAAGCCTGCTGCACCTGTTTTTCCCCTCTCCCTGAATGGTGTCTTAATGGACTGAGACTCTGAGAGGGGTAGAGTTTCCTTCAGATTATGAATATATTCCTCAATGGTTAGCCAATGATGGGGGCCCACCTGATTTTCTCTGTCAAGGCTAATCCTTCAGGGTTTAGCATATCTGTAGTTCACTCCCTTAGTACTGTCTGAGGTCACATGGCATATATTAAAGTCTTAGGGTTTAAAAATCTGAGCATTTAGCTGTACTGCTTGCTGGAGCTCAGTACTCAGTGCTGTGTTCTTAAAAATTGCCAGCAAAAATGGGCTACTCTGGAGGACGATTATAGACTCCTGTCTAAAGGGTATTTTTTCTCCATGTCCAGCAAAATCTAGAAGCTTGTAATTGGTTTCTTAAGTCACTTATCAAATACATCTGATTTTTTCTCTTAATAAACCCAGGGACACCCTTACGATCTGTTGGAGTCCTGGGATCAAGAGATTTTGCAACTAGAAACACACCTATTCCCTGTTTGTGTCGGTTAGGCACCCCTGTGGTTAGGCCATTGCAGTTTTCAGAGAAAACTCCTTGTACTCCTAGGTGCCCTGTCATTACGAGTTTTAATAAGTCATTACTTGCTGTTGTTGATCTCGGTCTTGTCACTGAGGTTTACAGACTTCAAGATTCTGATGTTAGCTTCCCTCCCGCCACTACACTGGCTCTGCATTTTTCTCAAGTTCCTGAAGGAAAATTCCAAAGGTCTATTCCTGATTCACTGACAATACTATCTTCCATGAAGTTTCCAGTATGGAGAGCTCACTATTGTTTGCTTATCTGCTCATGCTACCACCATGGTTTGGGGCCTCGGATATTTTTCAGTTTGCCCCTGTTATTTCCTCTCCAGTGGAAAACCTCTGTACGTATCCACAAGATTTCGGTCCCTAGCCTGGTTTACGGCATGCCTTGTCCACCTTACATACCAATACGGGGAGAAGCTTCCAACCAGGCATATACCCTTACTAACCATTACCTGGGCGCCCTTCTAGAGGAAAAAAATTCTCGCAAATTCAACATACAGTGGTCAGCCAAAGACTTTTTCTGTACACAAGTCACTCCTGGTATATTCGATCAACTAGAAGGGGACGCTGATCATAGATCCGATTCCTCATTAAGGACTGGGCGTTCCGTGGGGGTCCTTCTTCCTTTCTGCTCTGGAGCCCTCTGGTTCTTCACAGCCCTGGATTTCCAAGACATTTGCGAGGCGAAGCCGTAGACCAAGGATGTTCTTCATCTATTCTCATAATTCCTAGAATGTACTCACCAAAGAACTTCTCGTTCCCCTTACGGATATCCTTTCCACCTAAGGGAATTTTAGGAACAACTCAATGCTCCAGACCATGGATGACCCTGTCTGGCCGCAGTTCTCCCCAGGGGGTGGGAGTACACTAAGGGTTAACCACGATGTCCCTGGACACGATTCTAACCCCAATCTAGACGGTTCGCAACAATTCCAGTCCTCCAACTCTATGAGTGTTTCATGTTCGCCCGGGAGGTCTCACGTGAAGGGGGGGATAATGTCAGGAATCGCTCCGCGGGGGCGTTACTGGTTACCTTACCTTGCAGACCGGTGAAGTTCTGGAACAGCTCTCCTGATGTTTGCTGCAGCCTGGATTCACTCACAAGCTATACACAGCTCCCTCTGGTTATTCTCCTTCAGCGTGCAGCCTATTAGCAAAACTAGACTGCATTCATTCATTGGAGCATATCTTCACACCCCCGCTGGGGATTGGCTGTGGCTTTAAGTATGGCTTCCATTAATGATCCTTGCCGAGCATAGTCCTTACGGATGGCACAACTGTTCTGCACAAGCTCTTGTTGTTCTCTTGTGCATGAAAGCAGAAAGTTTCCTTGCGTCCTTAAGCTTCCCATGTTCTCCTGTGCTGAACAGAGGTTTCGTCCCTGCGTCGTCAGCTTCCTGTTATCCTGTGCTGTGAAGCAGAGGTTTGTCCCTGCGTCCTTCAGCCTCCGGATTCCTGCACTGAAAAGCGGCGGGTTGCGCCCCTGCGTCCTTCCAGTCTCCTGGATTCCTTACACTGAAGCGGAGGTCTCATGTGATCTACAGCGTTACGGTTGCCTGGGGCCTACTCGTTACCCTAATCTAGAGAGGCTGTGTCCTGGTTCCTGCGCTGCTACAAGGATTCCATAAAACAGCCTCAGGAATCTTGCGCTGTAGCGTGGTTTAAAGTTGCAGCTAGGCGTGTTTTTTTTTGTAAATCTGGTCTGTTCTTCCACATCCTGAGACCAGTACCATGGGCCATGGTCGCGCACGCGCCGAGAACCCCCCCCGCTCATAAGCCGAAAGCGGGTTCTCATGACTCCCTGTTGCCGAACTCTTGCTTGGACAATGTTATTCTGACGTCTCCTATCCCTGACCCTGGCTTGACAACGACGATGCTGTCTTCTCCAATCCAGACCATTGCTAGTACGGACTAGACTGACGCAATCCGGATCAGCCTGCGAGGTTGAAGGTCGGTGCTTTTACAACCGTACATCAGCCACCGGTACCGACACGCGTTTGTGGAGAGCACAAACCGTGACAGTGAGAATGAGATTGAGGGCCTTGATTTTCAGTGTGAATTTTGTATCCAGATATGGTGCCAAAGTATTCCAGTGCTCTTCTGGAGATTAGGAAGGGAAAAGTTTGGGGTTTTGGTTAGGGTCCAGGACAGGATAATATCATCGGCGAATAGGGAGAGTTTATTAGTTGGTATTTTAAAATTAATTATGCTTTGATTTTTATATTATTCGTATTAGCCGCCAGTGGTCTATGTGAGAGCAAGAAGAGGGGGGACAAGGGGCAACCCTGTCTTGTGTTACCTTTCTTATTTGGGAACCTCTCTGAGTTTCCGCCCGGGAGTCTGACAATTGCAGATGGTTCTGGTTATAGCACGGACTCCTTCTAGAAATGTGTCTTTGAAGCCAAATTTTCTAACTGTTTCTGGTAAGGAATAGCCAATCAAATTCTATCAAAATGCATTCTCTGCGTCTAAGCTTTAGTAGCATTGCTTGGTGCGGTAAGGTGGACATGTTCAATATGTTGATGATTTTCGGATATTGTCTGAGGCCGTGACGCCCGAGACAACCCCCACTCGGGCCATGTCTATTAATCTTGGCAAGATAGGGTTCAGTCTATTCGCCAAGATCTTGCTGTAATAATGTGAGTATTATTAAAAGTGTTATGGGCCTGTTAAACTCCCGCATCGCAGGGGTATTTTCGTCTTTGTGAATAATACCAGGTTAGCTAAGGACCATGAAGAGGGATTAGGGTTCCCTTCCGTGAATGAGTTGAACAGATTGAATAGATGGTAGTAATATTGGGAGAAATCTTTTTGTAAATGCGTTGGAAAAGCCATCAGCTGGGTTTTGGATATTTTAGAAGACTCACGCCGGATTACCAATTTCCTTTTAGTGATTTGCGTTGAGGAAGGAGTTTTCCTCTCTGTCAGTGGGGAAAGTTCAGCAGTCTCGACCCGGGGGGGTTTAAATTGTTTGTCGGGGTAGCGTAAAATTGCTTGGGCTCTCGAAACTCCGAGGCCCCATTCTGAGTCTTCAAATTGTAGAGTTAGGTTGTTTAACAAATGCGTGAATTAGTCTCCGCTATTTTCTTCGACGTTTATATGAGATCTTTTGTGCTCTAGTTTGGGGCCAGGAGTTATCAGCCTATTGCCCTTGTCGTATATCTTTGGTTGGTCCATGTAAGGGCTTTTCAACCATTTTCAAAGTTGAAATGCATTTAATTCCATTTTGTGGCGGTCAGTACATTATAGAGTCTTTTGTATGATTTAGGTTATGTTGTTGTCCAAATAGTTATTGTCTCATCAGGTCTTTATTGCTTTTGCCTGGATTTTCTTCTTAGGGAGGCGATTGAGATAAAGTTACACTTAATGCCGCCTTATAGGAGTCCCATAAGATTGCGGGCGATGAGACGAAGCCCACGTTAATCGTGAAGTACTCCTGAGGGTTGGGGCGGTGCAGTGCACAGCGCTGGAGGCCCAATGTTAATTCAGGGGGAAGAGTGTTTGCGTGCAATTTTACGGTTGCCTTACACATGATTGTCACACGTATTTTGTTCGCTCATGGCTGATCGTCCGGTGTTTCCGTGGACACACCGTCCGTTTAAAACAAGATTTAGATCTGTAGGCTGTGTAGAAGTGAATTTGTTTCGCTTCCATAGCATAACTTTCCAGCCATATATGCTTACTGCTAGCAGCACCATGGAGGGACATGTATTGAACGCACGCGACAATCTTTAGCGCAGAGCTAAGACTTAGTCCACCACAATCGGAAGGTGCGCGCGCAACACACTTTGGCACGGCCACATTAGTAGGTATACAGGCCCGGAAAAATAATATCCATAGTAATGTAAGCAACGCACAATTTATAAAAAGACTGTTACCCGTCATCTTGTGGTTTAACCTTGCACTTTCAAAATATCGGTACTTATTGGGGCGTGGAATATCCACAATCATATAGAGATGTGTTATGCGTTGTCATGTGGAGGACATAGATAATGTGCCATCTTTGACCATCATGTGTTTGCTTGAATTTCAACAGATGTCGCGGATGAATACATGGGAAAACACGTATGATTTCAGATGAGCAAATCGTTAGATACATGATTGTGACGACGAAGCGGCGACAACTATTCTAATACATATGTTAACAATGCTTTCAATTGCTTGTGGCAGATACAATCAAATTAACATAATGTTATCCTGTTATGCCAAATATTTACTATGCACTTAATTAACATGTAATATTATAAAATGTGACACATATATAATGTGAGTAAAGGCAACGAATTTGTATTACCATTCTTGATGAAGTCAAACTGATTTGGCTGCAACAACTGCGCTCCCAGGAAGGGGCACAACAGTATCATCCATGGTTGAGGCAACGTTGAATCCTGAATCACACAACATCGCCTGAGGCAGTATATGATCTGCAGTGGCTTTTCAAACAAGACGTCCGAGGTACGTAAGTTTTGGTGTTTCCAGTCACATTGTATTGCCAATAAGTGTGGATACATATCATAGTAGTTATGCATATTGCATCTGGTCTTGAGGAATGGACGGTGCAGGTATCAGCCAGACGCGACAGTCGTGCGCTTCATGTAACTGGTTATTAGGCAAAAATATGCTATTTAACAGAAGATATGTTCCATGTTCCATGTAATTTTAAATGATGGCAACATGCCACATCCATATCGTTGATTGCCGATCATGGACACGCTCAAAACATTCATTTGCGGATAAGTGAATCGTACAGAAGTTTTAAAATTTGTCTGGCTGGTTCTTTGGTAGTATGGATTTTTTTTTGGATCAAGTCATAGATTTCCCCCAACTTGCCTTTTCTCGTGTGTTAGATTGCTTCTAATCAAAATTGTATGATTTACGGGATGGCAGTGTGCAATGTGGAGCTCTGCCATTTCTTCTCTTTTCAACGTGTACAGTGTCTAAGTTGAGCATACGGATGTCTGCTGAATGTGTGAATAGTACATGTTACTTCGCGTTTGTTCAAGGTAACATAATAAACCTAACAGTTATACGCCTAGGTTCCCCACTATTAGAAATTTGTTACAATATTGGGCTGAAATTCTTTGTCTAAGATACCCTCTTTTCACAAGATAAACAAAACTTATCGGCTTAGGCAATCAAAATGTTGCAAAACAAGTTTATCTTTAATTTACAATAACAATGTGTGTGAAATCATCTACAGTGGTAGTAATGAAAAGCATTTTGACTTACACGTTAGCTTATAATTACACCTACAACACACTGCTTTTGTCTTTCGTTTTCTCTTCTTTTCTCGTTCCTCTCATCTTTCTCTTTTCTCTCTCTCTCTCTCTCTATTGCTTGTCTCTCTCTCTTTCTTTGACGTCTCTGTTATCCTAGAGGAACTACAAGATATATTATACAGGCCTAAGATCTGTTATTTGAACCACAATCAGTACATGATACATGCCAACATTATGAATATGAAAGAAGATAAGGTAGTAATGTTTACAGAGTTAAACACCGAAAACATAAATTAAATGTATGCTGTTTATGATGGTATTATTAAAGTTGGATGAATAATATTAGCATGAATGACTATCTACATTACAAACAATAACCCAATACATCTAACTTGAGCAACGAGCAAGTGAATGTCACTCTTAAACATGGCAAGTGTAATGTTTACCATTGAATAGCATAGATGATTATGTGTATGAAAATATGCCTATTCAGACGGAGCATGTATAAACCTTCATGTGTTCAAGACATACTGAATCTTTTCAGCCTCTGTACATGATCATCCATAAACTATGACATGAAACTATTACTGCAGTTAAACACACACAGGACAACACAAATTTAGTGAATGTGATTATTTATTTTGTTTATCCTTTTGAGAGCGAGCTCACAGGCCTGCTGTTGGCTGTGTGTTTTCCTTTTTGCCCCTTGCCTTAACGTACTCCTGGACCTAAGTTCTCATTGTGGCCTGTGGACAATTAGTGGCACTGGGTGTGGCTGTGGCAGTTCGTGGCACTGTGGGCTGTGCACGTGTGGCCTGTGTGGCTGTGACAATTCAGTGGGCATATGGGTGTGGGCGGCTCAGACCATAGGGGCACTGGAGTGTGGGCGTGGCACTTTCAGGGGCACTGGGGGTGGGCTGTGGCAGTTGTGAAACCGTTGAGTGACCATTGCAGACTGATGGGTGGAGCACTTTCTGTTTTTGTGTTTTAATCTTTTTTCAAAAGCTGGTTAGGATAATTGTTGGAGCTACTTCTTTTGGGTCGTCATTTGTAGGTGTCCTTCCAATTTTGACAGATGTAAGCGGTTGGATGTTGACAGGGACCTGACAGAACTTGCATCTACTGTATCGTATCATCCGAAACTGGGGAATGAAGAACTGATGACTCAGGAGAAAAGTAGCACGCATGTAAGATCCATCCTCGAGGGGTAAAGTGGAATTGTTGCTCTTGACTTCATCTCAAACTGATTGCTCTTGGTTAATTCAACTAGTGCTTGGTAATGTCCTGTTTACATTTTGTATTTCGTTAGGAACTTGGATGATGACTCTTTAGTCTGTGAAATTGTATTGTACTTTCCTGATATCATCCTTTCGCGTGATCATCCTTTCAAGCATGACATCATTTCTGAATGGCGACGATTTTCTTCAACCAAGATTCTTTCTCAGAAGCTGCAATAGTGAGTAGTGTCACGAGCAGAGGAGGACTTGAATGCTGGTGTAACAAGTCGAGTGAGGAACATCTATGGTCACTGGAGTAATTGTCTCAGTGGCCAACATTGTTCTACAAATAAGAAGACATTATTGAACTGCCATGGAACTTTCTGTTGTTTCAATATAATGAAGTTGTTCACAAGTGAACACATAACATGTTTCCATAAGTTTTTTGTGTCAATTAAAATTAGCTGAAGTAACAATGAGTGTTCGACTCAGTGTGAAGAAGAATGAATAAAGGTCTTGTCGTAACATGCACAACCCTAGCTATAGTTAAAACACACATTACATGTTGTTTTTTCTCAGAATTACAACTACATTTCTGTGACAATAAATTGATGTGAAGTCATTACATGTGAAAGGCATTTATTTTGCCATGGAAAAACATTCTCGAAATGTTACACAATATGGAGTAGCACCTCATAACATCACTCGTCCATCTTGATGATGACGCTGGATGAGCCAGGTGATGAGGACAGTTGCAGTGGTGTGAGGTGGACACAATGCTGCGGAGCAAACTATTGAAAGGAATAAATAAGAATGTTATTGACATGTGTACATCATGACCATAAAGTTATGTGTAGTTGGAGTATTTATGGTCCTAAACTCAGAAATAACTTAATGAAATGACAAGAGGTTTCTGGCAGCTGACATCTATCAATCTTAACATCACAGTCACGAGGGGGAGGAGGAAACAATAAAAAAGAATTGATTAAACAAAAAATATTGAACAACGGAATCTAGAGGCATTGAAGAACATGAGGAGTTTAATCTATGTGAGATAGAATTAAGGATAGACTAGATAGATAAGAAAACTACAAAGAAAATAAGAGGTTAAAATTTAAAAGGGATAAGCAAGACTACGCAGAGAACAAAATAAGAGATAAATAACCAAAGATAGAGCAAGGGGGGGGTAGCCAGCAATACAGAAAGAAAGGAGTAACTCAAGGACAGGAGAAAGAAGAGAGAAGGAGAAGCGAGAAGAGTAGATCGTAAAAAAGACTAGGACAGGACCAAGAGAGAAGAGAAAGGGGGGTAGAGAAAAAGGGTGGTAGCTAGAGAAGAAGGGGTAGAGAAAAATATAGATAACACTGCAAAATTACTGCAAGGAGAATAACGATTAAATTAGAGATAATCAGGAAACATTAGGCAAATACACAGATTGGAAAGTAACAACTATAGTAAGAAAGATGGGGTGAAACACCAGTCCCTATAAGAGAAGAAGAATATCATTCTAGAGAAAACAAAGATATACCCTTAGAGATCATTACTATAAAGAGGGAGAGAGGTTATGAAAGGCGAAATTTACAAAATGAGAGAGAGAATTCGAAGAGAACATAGTCCCTGAGGAGAAGACAAACCACTATCAGAACCGAGAACCTCCTTTTAGAACAGAGGAGGGGCTGGGAACGGAACAGAGAAAAGCAGGGGGTTCACCCACGAAGTGGAGGGCAAATAAGGATAACATCCAGGAAGGAAGAGGATGGAGAAAAGAGAGGCGCAGAGGGGGGGAAGAAGGGCAAAATGAGATCGGCGAACAAAAACACAAAAATAGGATTTTAACTGATAAGTAAGTATAATCAAATAAAGAAGAGAACAATTTAAGTAGGCCAAGAACTTGCACTTCAAGTCAGAGCATCCTCCATTCCCAATTTATGGATGCCCAGAATATGTCAGGAGACTGACTGAAAAAGATATTGCGAGAAAAACAAAGAAGGATCAAAGAGATAAGATATGACAAGTGTAGAGGAGAATAACAATCACTTTGTACATACGTCTTTAAAACAAACCTCGACCCCTTCATCCAAGTTTCTGTGAAGGGTCCTACTTAGAGGAACCTTTCAGAAACTTGTAGCAATCATGCCTTTCAAACAATAGGAGGACAAAAGAAAATAAAGTGGAGACCAATGTACCAAGCAACAGAAAGAGGCAATCTTGGATTGGTCTAGCAGGAAAATAAAGAGCTAGTAATAAATTAAACCAGGGATAGAAGGGGGGGGGGTTTATCTAAAACCCCAAGAGTATATAGAAGAAGCAGAGAGGCTGTGGGAAGGAAGATACCAAGCACATACACAAAATAAAAGCAATCCAAGCGTTATGTACACAAAAGAAAAACTACTAGCCAAATAACTATTAGAGAAGGCCTCAAAAAAAAAACGGCATTGTGTTGAATTATAGAAAGAATATGAGTTTATAATGACAACGAACGAGAATGGCCGGTATTTACTATCATGCCGAAACTCATAAATCCCTAATTAAGACCCTAGGAAGACCAATAATAGCGGGGATGGCTCCTTGCTCAAAAATTTCGGAATTGTATAGACACCTGTTATTACAGCATGCGGTGTGAAAAAACTGCCATCATATTTAAAAAGACACAAACACAGGTGCCTACAAAAAACTAGATCTCATTATTCATGCAGTCTGACTATATTTGGCACATGTGAATTCACATACTCTACACATGCATAGATCATGTGCAGGGATGCAAAGCCACAAGTACGGCTTGGAAAAAATATCTGGAACTAGAAAGATATGCAAAAAAACTTTCTAATGACGTTGATTAGTTTTATCCTTCATCACAATGTTTTTGGTTGGAGGTGAATTTATTTGGAAAAAAGAGGGACCGCAATGGGCACAAGGTTTGATACCGTATGCAACTTTTTCCTTGGATGTGGGAAGATCAAGTAATCTGGCCAAACAAAGGATGGGAGGCAAACCTGGTGACTATTACAAATGCTACATTGATGATATTATATCATATGGAAGGGCGACTCGAATTATTGCCAACCTTTGGTTCTAGTATTAATCTAATAATTTAATTAAATTTTAAGTAAATACGAGTACAGTGGAGGTGATATTTTGATTTAGAAATTTTTATGAATTAGGAAGGATCACACTCGGACACATTTTAAAGCAGTCAACTGCCAACAATTTTAGAAAGCGATACTTGCACAAGAAAAATTGGCGGAGAAGTTCCTTATGGGAGTTTAGACGCATGAAATGGAATTGCAACAAAGCAAAGTGGACTATGAAAAACAAGTAATATCAATGAAGGAGAATTCATGGAGCAGATTACAAAGCCCAGACAATGACAACTGCAATAAAAAAAGGATAGGGGGTATAAATAAAAAGACTGTTAGTGTATAAAAATAAGAAGAATTAAACAGTTAATTCAGATGGTTTTATTCATTTTATTAAAACTTTAGCACAAATAAAGACAAATAGAAGGGATGTTAAAAACAACCAATGACATATTTTAAACAAGATAAATTCCTTAAAAAAAAGGTCATTGGGGATAAACCAGCCGTTAACTGGCCACCAAAGCCCCACACATTAAGCAAAAGCGTGTAACCTAGTTTTTGACCCCCCAAAAAACACACAATGTTGGTTCGATCAACACGTCTAAGGGTTTTAAAAAAGTGTATTAAGGGTAAGGAGGGTAAGAAAATTCCTCCACTAGGCAGCAAAACCACCCCTTTAACTGCCCTGATCCACTGTAGACTTTGCATAAAATCACACATTAATTGTGATAGTAAGGTTGTGGTATATGTTACACTGTGGGGCAATCTACAGTATGGTAGGCAGAACCAATACGCAAAATTAAAAACAAAAGGGGGAGCCTATAGAAACATATAAGGTTTAGAGAACCCATCAGTTGTCTCAAACCATTATCTGAACCAAACACAATAAAAAACCCGTCCTGTTTAAAATTTTTATGTATTGAAAAAGGGGACGGCAGACTGGAGGGAGGAGATTATATTAAAAAAGATTAACAAAAGAGCAGCCCCCTTTTGGATTTCACCTCAAACCTAAACCAAGGGTCTAAATTTTGGAAATGGAAGTTCTGCCTTCCTCTGAAACCCCCGCCACTATTCCAGCAGTTACACCACAATTTACACTGCGCTAGAAACTCCCTGTGTCCCATTAAAGAATCCTTAGTTATTAAACAATTTTAAAGATAGCTAAACAACATAAAGAAATACTAGAGGTCCAAATAGCTAGGTCTCTAAGGTCGCCACAAATATTTCTATTAATGTTTGCCAAATTGGTAATTTTAAAATCTCCTACAATTGTTATTCCAGGTGCAACTTGTGACATTCTCAAAAACTCGGGACCCGCAGAGTGGAGAAGTTAAAATGCCTGCAAGAATTTTTAATACTACTAGTGACACACTTTCAAAATCCTATGAATCAATCAAATTTTAATTTAGCATAAGCTAAAGAATTATCAATTTCATTTTTATCCCTATAGATGTGCTACAATTCAGCAATTTGTTAAGTCCACGTGCACTAATATTATTGAATTAAATCAATTATAAACCATCCATAGAATTGAACAACCCAAATTCTCCTCCTACAATTTGAGGCTATCTCAAAGTGATCATCTCCAGCTTTAGGGATCAAGTAAATCCCAAGAGAGGTCTGCAGTTTTTAAGTTGCCATCATTTGTTTAAAGGAAGGCCTTAAAAAAAAGGATGAAACGAATTTTTAATAGGTTATTGTCCAAACTTATAGTATGCCCAAGATGCTTATAGCTCCCAGTTGTGATTAGAAATGGCCTGTAGAACATTTTGACAATTAAGAAGTCGGCTGTTAACAACTAGCGAATCCACAGCTAAGTGTCAATCATTGAAGGTATAAAGACTAATGGCTACCCGGATATGCCTACGTCACTGAGGAAGCTAATGCGAAACGGCGGTCTGACGGTTTTGGTTAATCACATGGGCAACCGTAGTGAGGAGGGGTTGTTTTTGGGGATTTCCAGTTTGGGCCCAGCACTCGGCCGGGAGCGCCTGCGCATGCGCGAAGGACCGGGGGCTATGTAAGGAGTGTGACAGGGAAGAAAGCAGATGGAGAGACCCAGCACCGTGCACAGGCGTTTGGGAAACCCACCCTCCCTGCCGTTTGACTGAACGCACCACCATCTAGAAGACAACTTCCAATGGAAACAATCTACACCACGACAACCCATCCTTGAGAGGGACGCTCTGTGGAGTCTGGATCTACTCTCCTCCCTATCGAAACAACTTTTGGCCGCTTGTGAGTTTTTAATCTCTATTTTTTGATGGTATTAAATGTATTACACTATTTTCCCTTTGACTTATTCTCTGAGGCTCCATCAGGGGGTTCCCCGCACACCCCAACTCACCCTCCACCCAGGGAGTAGTCAGTCGACCAAGACCCCAGATACCTAGTGTGAGTGTGTCTCCTCCCTATGTTGTTTCCCCCTAAAGGGAAAAATCAAGATATATGTATGTTGAATTTTCACTCATGGTGTCCCCCGCTCTCTTTAAGTTTCTACGTCCACCATATATCCTGGAGCCACAAGCAGAAGAACGGCCTGAGGATTTCCCCCTTTTCCTTCTTAAATCCAAGGTACATGTGAACCTAATTGGAACCATTTATTTTACCAAAACATAACCATACACACAATGTTAAGCAGGAAAGCGTTGACTAAATTAAGTGTTCGTTGTACATTACTCTGCAGATGTGTGTAGTAACTCTAAAACATAATAATGACATCACTACATGACAGCAAAGTTGACTGTGCTTATAATTCAGTACCTAGTGGAAATGTGAAGGAATGTTTTTAGTGATCTGTGTGAACAACAATGTAGAGAAGCAGGTGTAGCGCTCACTGTGCCATGACACACCTCATCAACACATTGCAGTGTTGTCGCACCAAAAGATGCTAGGAGGGATAATGTGGCATTTATATAAGGTTCAAAGAAGATATGAGGTGAACAAATGACTAACGTAGTTTTCAATATGATTGGGTTGGTGGGTGAATGAAAGTCTTCAAGAATTACCATTTTCAAATGCATTTGATGAAACTTGTTCACATTGTCAGTTCTAACCACTGTAGTCCCCCACCCCCAAAAGGGGACGGTGACAGGCACCCTGGACCTTTAATTGTTTCTAGCAAAAAAACTTGACCGCTAACATGAC
Source organism: Ascaphus truei (assembly GCA_036426205.1). Lineage (NCBI taxonomy): Eukaryota > Metazoa > Chordata > Amphibia > Anura > Ascaphidae > Ascaphus > Ascaphus truei. Next base: position 78,680 of record WSYH01001202.1, read on the forward strand.
CCTGTGATGTGGCTCGGTGGCCCAACCCCACCCCTGTGTTCTCTTCTATGCTGTGATTACAATAGTAATTGCAGCTTGTTTTCCACCCCACTGGAAACATGAGCGAAATAGAACTGAAGTGAGCAATATGAAAAAATTAAATAACATATGCTACTGTTCCTATTTATGATCTCAGTTTTATACTACATGAAAGCAAAAACGACCTTTAATTAAAATACGGACAGTGGTTAGTGCAAATGATGTATTGTTCGCTTCTTGGAATTGCACTATTTCATGCAAATGGAATTTATGCGGCAGTGGAAAGTGTCCTGTGATAGTGTGTAACATAGTAGGTATCACTCACATTGTATATATAGATATATATATATATATAGCAACGTTAAATATACGGTTATGCTCATTTGCATGTGTGTGACAGGTCTGCAAACCTGTCTTTCCCCATCATCGGCTCAGCCTTACAGCGCATTCCACTGCGCAAGGTTTTCTGGGAAATGACATGCAATGAGCACTCAGTGCCACTTTTGCCACCATTATATATTAATTGTAACTGTTTGTAGCCAACTAATTAAATATGATAGATACGATAGATAGATAGCATATGATAAGATGATTAGATAGAATAGATAGAAGATAGATAGATAGAAGATAATAGATAGAGAGGATATATATCAAGATATATATGTAGGCTAGCTTATTGGGAAGAAGAAAGTATACAGTAGCAGGGAAATATAGATACGAAATGTAACCTAAGACACGCATAGTGTCACAGTAAACATGTTCACCGGGTGCGAATGGGAGCCAAATATGATTCCCGTATATTCATATGTCCCCGGCCAAACACTCCACGATGACAGGAAGAAATTTTTCCCGCCATTGCTCCTCCATCAATGGTGTTAAGATTAGAGCTTGTGCTGGCGGGCACCTCCATGCAGAAGCATGCATCCGTTATGCTGATTGTTTTTTCTTTAAGTTTGTTCTGACTATTCAGATCTCTTCCGACAATTCGTCCGGTCCTGAACTGATTCCCACACGCGACACAGCCAATTGTTATGTTGATTCACATCATTTCTTTTTTGATGTGAAACTGTCCGCACCCCTGGAAATACATACAACCAATATATGGTATAATTTATTATTATTAAAACAAAACGATCCGTTTCATAAACTGTACCTGTTACAAGATGATACCAAACATGCTGGTTTAGGTTGAATATGTGTTAGCCACCCATGAGATACGTTGGAAAACATACATAATGTAAGGAAAATTGCATAAATATAGTATTGAACTTTGGCAACATTTTGAGATTCGATTGTTATGGTCGTTCTAAGCATGAAGGAATAGGTGTGTAACAATTCACTTGTTATCTGATAGAATATTATGGAATAATATTTTGATATTAATGCATCGACTGATCGTTAGGATAAACATGCTCTTTGAAGACTATTAATTTTTAAAGTACCTTAGATACCTTAGTAAATGGCCCATACAGACAGTCATAGGCTCCGTTTCATGCCTGTGACAAAAACTGTGTTTTCCAGTGTCATTGATACCGTGGATTGATGTGGCCGCTCCACACATTTCTTTCTCGATAATGGTGCCGGCTCCAGATTGCTTTGGCTTGTCCTAATTTGTGACTACTACCTTCTTCCAATGGAGAGGGACTCCAAAGCGCGGCGGCCACCAGCAACCACCCCACACCCAGACACCCCAGCAGCACCAGGCAAAAGAGGAAACCAGCAGGCACTTGCATCACAGCAACAGCACTCACACTCCCAGCAACACCACTCGCACTCCCAGCAACACCAGTACACTCACATGCAACACCACGTCGCACTCCAGCAAAAGCACTCCATGGATCCTACTTCTCACTCCAGACGAGTACTGCAAACTACCAGTACCACTCACACCCAGCATACACTTCTCCCACACCTTGCGGGCATACCTCTAGCACTCACAAAGAAAAGAAAAGAAATTTAAACACAATCGCAACTGAACACTTACAAATTGACAACAGAGACAAGATGTAAACAAAACAACACAGGGACAAACCTCTCACAATACATCACAAACTGTCTCAGTCAATATGAAATATGCAAATCGGCCAGCTATGTGTCTTCTTCTCTCTCACTCCCAACAACACAGAGAACGAATAAAAATAACGCGCCTTTAATGTGCCGCTCAATCAAACCACATGCTTGCTTCGGAAGATCAGCAAGAAGTTTCATTGGCGAAACCTAACACCACCCCGCCATTCACGCCAATACACTGTGTGTGATCGGCAAATCATCGTCTGTAGTGGGAGCAAAAGTTTTCGGCGTGCTTCGGAAGGGATTCGGCACTTATTGCATACAGCGAGGGAAATCGGCAGAATCATGCCGATAAGGTAATCACTTTGCGACACGTTTTATTCTGTGTTGGCTAGTTCCGCAGCCGGGAGATGTCCGGCTTGCTAGCCAAAACCCCTCGGCGTGCCGCGCGTCACCGATGCGGCAGTCCGCTCATCGGGTGCCTGCGCCCCATGCACGCGTGCCCGGGCTCCCGATGTGGAGCCCTGGTGTCGCGGCGATGTGGGGGACGGGCGGTGGAGGGGTCCGGGGGACCCGCGGACACGGGAGTAGGGGAGGGGAAGCCCGATCGGAGGACCGCTCCTCGAGGCTTACTGTCGCGGCTGAGACCACGGCAAAGGTAAGAATAAACTCGGCCGCGACAGTACACTTGGCGATTTCACTTTTCGGCGCTTACGCATAGAGCTATATGTCGCAGTACTTGAATTTACTCTGACAGTAAAGAATCTTCGGGAGATGGTATTACAAACTAAAATATTTTATGTTAAAAAAGGTGTGTTTTAAACGTATAGTTAGAATGCAGCTGTGTTGAGATGTCTGGGGAAAGCCAGCAAGAGACAGACAGTTGCTATTGACAAATAATAATATACTAAGGTAATCAAAACTGATAACAACTAGTTTACTCAGTTTACTAGTGTACTAGTTTACTTAAAGTGAGTGGTTCCATCAGGTATGACATCATGTTAAATGGACTAGGGTGTTCTAAAAGACAGATAGTAACATATCTGGTCATAGATTGGAACAGCAAGCTGACTTGGTAATTTGTCTGGATAAGTATCCGGCAGGTTTAGCATTAGAAGAGATGGTTAACACCAGGAGAGAGAAGGAGCCAGAGTAACATCAGATACCAAGATCAGACAGAATGATTCACCCAAGAAAAGAATGATTATGCAACCATCTTGAAAAGCATATGACATATTTTAATATTACTGCCATTATATACTCTTTATGTATGTGAGTGCTTATCTTCAGAATAATTGTTACTTTTTGTGTGCAAAACTGGAATGCAAAGTTCTGTTATGCTGTCAATCTATAAAGACATATATGACATGTTTTTTTATAAAGCATGCAGTGAACCACCAAAGAGTAACTCATCGAGCTTTGGTGGAGAAATGGAAAGTTTTCCACAGCATGGAGGTTACACTTTGTGGCAGATTACTGTGCCCTATTATCTGCGAGCTAGAGGAGGAGGCTGGAATACAATGGAGGTCAAACAAGGGACTTTCCCCTAACATCTTGACATCTAGAGTCATGTTCACTTTCTCGTGCTTCACCTTATCCAGATGGTCCACACTAAAACTCATCAGAAGAGACACTATCACAACCACCAATTCAACCTCCAATTTCTAACTTTGACTGACTCACTCCCTGGCCTGATTGGCTTACAGCAGTCGCAATCTCCTCACTCCTGAAGTGGCTCCCTGCTATGATACCCACTCCTCCTGCCCTGCCGTTCCACCTCCTGAACAACCACATCCCTACTGATGATGCGTAGTGCCCGGTCAATAGCCTAGAGAACTGGGCTTCTATGCAGTAAGCCGAGAAAAAGTCCCTCTCGCCAAGTGTTCCTTATCGGCATGATTCTGCCGATTTTCCCTCGCCGTATGCAATAAGTGCCGAATCCTTCCGAATCAAGCCGAAAACATTTGTTTCCCACTCTGCCGATGATTTGCGATCACACAACAGGTGTATCGGCGTGCATGTCGAGGTGGTGTTAGGTTCGCCAATGAAACTTCTTGCTGAATCTGCCGAAGCAAGTATTTTTGATTGGTCGGCCCATTTAAAAGCAGGTGTGTTTTATTCATTCTCTGTGTTGTTGGTAGAGAGAGAGAGAGAAGAGTGACACAGAGCTGGGGATTTACATATTTCATATTGACAGAGAGGTTTGTGTATTGTGAGAGGTTTGTCCGTGTTGTTTTGTTAACATCTTGTCTTGTTTTCAGTTTGTAAGTGTTCAGTTCGATTGTTTTAAATTTCTTTTCTGTTCTTTGTGAGTGTATAGGTATGGCCGAAAGGCGTGGGAAGAGGAGGAGGTTGAGGTGGTACTGGTAGTCGTGTGAGTACGCGTCTGAGTGAACGTAGGATTAGGGGGGGGGTGCTGTTGCTGCGAGTAGACCGTGTTGCTGTGATGCGAGTGCTGTGATGGCTATCGCAGCGAGTGATGCTGATGGTGATGTGGGGTGTCTGTTGTGGTCTGGTGGGGTGTCTGTTGCTGGTGTGGTGGGGTGTCTGTGGGGCTTTTGTGTGGGGGGTCTGGTGGTGGTGGTGCTGCTGGGGTGTCTGGTTGGGGTGCGTGTCGCGGGGTGTTGGTGGTGGGTGGTTGGTTGGTGGTGGGCCGCTTTGGAGTCTCTTCTATTGGAAGACGGATAGTCCAGTCAGCGGCAGCCAAGCTCTGTGGCTGCACGTGGTCAGAGGAAATGTGTGGAGTGGCCACGTAATCCTCGTTTCAATGAAGAGGAAAACGAGTTCTTGTCAAAGGGATTTTGGAGCACTATGACGCTCTGTATGGGCATTTACTAGGTAAGTCATATTTGATTGATTCTTCAAAGACATGTATCCTATTCATGTGGATGTCAATATCAAACTATTATTCTCTAATATCTACAATTAAAGTTAAGTGTACACACATAATCCTTGCTTTATAACGACCAATAAAAATCAGTCTAAAAAGTTTGCACAGTTCATACAATATTCAGCAAGGTTCCTTAGATTTGTATGTTCCCAGTAAATGCTCATGTGGTACACATATTCAACCTAAACAGCATGTTTGGTATCTCTTGGAACAGGTAGCAGTTTAGGAAAATGCTCGTTTTTCTAATAATAATTAACGTCATTTTTTGTATGTATTTCAAGGGCGGACAAGTTCAGCATAAAAAAAAGAATGGTGGGATCAAATAACATTGGCTGTGGCTGTGTGTGGTAATCATGTCAGGGACCGGGCGAATTGTCGGAAGAGATTCGATGATATCAGGGCAAATCAAAGAAAAATACAATCACAACGGATGCATGCTTCTGCCACTGGAGGTGGGCCAAGTAAAGAAAAATAACAATAGCGCTCTAACAACCTTAAAATGACAATACAACATATAACTACAAATATGGTGAAAGAAAAACAATAATGGTGATAATCCTACTTAAAGTGTTTTAAAATAACATAAAGTGACCAAATAGTGAATAAAAAATTTTGAAACAAACTTAACCCTTGAAAAAAGACTGTTTCACTCGTCTTGCATCAGATGATCTTCCAAAAATCAGGGGAGCTTGTCTCGTGGTTATGAAAATAAAGAAACATTACATAGTACAGTAATGTTATAAACAATGATTGTTTGCAAACAAGGCTCAAAAGTGACTACTCACATAAAGCTGTCAAATTGGGCAGTCATCCAAATAAGGGTGGATGCCGCCTGTGTATACAGCAGCCACCAGCCCCACAACTCCCAGAAAAAAAGAAAAAAGGACCATATAATGCAGATGGTATGTATTAAAAAGGGGATTCAAGAAATGAGGCTTAACACTATAGACGAGGTTAGCAGTATAAAATTGTGGATAGTGGGTGCCGTTGGTTGCGATCCTCAGGGTTCCTCGCTATCCGCTGCTCAACCGGAAAAAACTTGCGTCTACGCCAGGGTCCCGTCACGTCACTTCGTGTATTGGGAACCTCCAGATCAGATGGTAAGCAAGGCAAAAGCGTAGAGTATTTCAGCCCACACCAAAGAGGAAGAACGCCGGAGATCAACCCTTACCATCTGATCCGGAGGTCCCAATACACCGGAAGTGACGTGACGGGAGCCCGGCATGGACGCGAGTGTTTCCGGTTGAGCAGCGGATAGGAGGAGGAACTCTGAGGATCGCGACCAGACGAGCACCCATAATCCACAATTTTATACTGCCTACCTCGATCAATATAAAGTGGAAGCCTGCATTTCTTGAATCCCCTTTTTAATACAATACCATCTGCATTATATGGTCTCTTTCTTTTTTTCTTGGAGGTTGGGGCTGGTGGCTGCTGTATACACAGGGCGCATCCACCCCTTAGTGGATGACTGCCGAATTTGACAGCTTTATTGTGAGTAGTCACTTTTGAGCCTTGTTGCACAAATCACTTGTTTATAACATTACTGTACTATGTAAGGTTTCTTTATTTCATAACCACGAGACAAGCTCCCCTGATTTTTGGGAGATCAAACTGGAGGTGGGCCGCCAGCACAAGCTCTAATGAACTCCATTGGAGGAGCAGATGCGGGAAAATTTTCTTCCTGTCGTGTGGAGGGTTTGCCAGGGGATAGATATATACGGAATTTATTCAGCTCAATTTCCACCAGGTGACAAATGTTACTGTACTACGCGTGTCGTATGTTACAGTTCTTATCTATATTTCCGCGTGAAACTTAAGGTCTCCCCAATAAGTATACCTACAATATATCTGTGATATGTCTCCTCGACAGCTATCTATCTACCTATCTATCTATCTATTATCATCTATCTATCTATATATCAGCTATCTATTACATATATAATATTAAAATGATATAAAAAAAAAAATATATATATATTATAATAATATAATTTATATACAGTTGTCTTAAAAAAAAAATATTATATATATCTATGTGTGTTTGGAAACATGTATTGGCTCAGCTATCGTGGATGACATCATTATGAGTAAACATACACAACATTGACCTGCATGAAGGGATTCTGTGTAATGATCTCCAAAAACACACACTGCAACCTTCTACTTTACAAAGCATTCAACATCTTTGCCCTATAGTTGAAAGCTGAATGTATGTGTGAATCTTTTTACAAACAATGGGTTAAAATGCATAACCACAAAGCACACACGCACTCATTCTTTGTCACAGTAATGTATAACTTCGTTATACTGTGTCTGGGCACACAAATGCATATTCACTATTTCATGTATGTGTCGATACATATATATACATATAATATATATATTATAGATTAGTGATAATCTATGTTACACCTAAACAGGCCATTACTACCAATCAGTTTGCATGGAATATTGAGCATTCAAAGGTGAACATAAATAATTTGCACAAAACAATTTCGTTGTTTTATAAAGCTCTTTTTTCGCTTCATTAGTATAATGTGAGCATAAATAGGAACATGTACCATATGGTATTTAATTGTGTTCATATGTAGCTCACTTCATATTTTTATTTCGATCATGTACACGGTGTGTGAAACCAGCTGCAATTAATATGTAATCAGCATAGAGGTGAACATAGGGGGTGGTGGTGTCGGGCACAGAGCCAGATCACAGGGTCATGGTAGGGTTAAGTTTTGTGGGGGCTTACAGGTGGTAGAAGCAAATAAAAAGGTAGGGGGGTGTCAAGTCTTGGGGGAGGGGCTACAGTTATTAGAAGCTGACAAGGTGAACAGAAGTTCATCACATTATTTGAAATGGTAATTATCTTACCATTTCACCCACCAGTCCACTATATATTAAAACGTACGTTAGTCATTGTTCACTCATATATTCTTTAACGTTATAGATACGCCACCTTATCACACCAGTACCATGTGAGCTACACACTGCATGTGTTGTGAGTGTCAGCCACATTGAGTGCCTAAACCGCTTCTCTAAATGTTCGGACAGATCTCTAAACACATTCATACAATTTCCACAATTAGATGCTGAATTCTAAGCAGAGTCAATTTGCTTTCATGGTAGTGATGTACATTATTCTAGTTAGATTACCACACAACATATGCAGTGTATGTAAAACAGAACACTTAATTTTACAACGCATTCTGCTGATGAACATTGCATGTTGTATGGTGTTTAAAATAAATGTGCCGATTGGTTACATGTACATTTATGTTAAGAAGGTAATATACAGATTGCCCTAACCATATCATTGTGATTTTGTTATGTGATGCTGATATTTAGCATAACTACTCCCACTACAGATACTTATGTTAATTATGTACACATGACAATTAAATTCTGATATATTCTTCTATTAGTTGCTCCTGCAGTCCTGTGTCACCTGACACTGAACAGTCTCATCACCTGTCTCACAAGGTCATCATCAAGAATGGAAGGTAAGTGTATGAGGTGCAGCACATATAATAGGTACATTTGAAGAATTATTTTTGCACTGCAAAATAAATGCCTTTCACATGTAATGAACTTCACATCAGTTATTGTCACAGAGAGATGTAGTGTTTCTGAAAACATGTATTGTCTGTGTTTTAAAGTATCAGCTAGGAGTTGTGATGTTACAAACAACCTTTAATTCATTCTTTTCACACTGAGTCGAAACATCATTGTACTTCAAGCATCATCTTTTAATTGGACACAAATAAAATTTTTGGAAACATGTTATGTGTTCCACTATGAGAACAACTATCATTATTGTGAAAACAAAGTGAAAGTTCCATGGCAGTTCATAATGTCTTTCTTTATTTGTAGAACCAGATGTTGCCGCCTCAAGGACAAATTCACTCAAGTGACCATGAAGATGTTGACACCTCCTGGATTAACACAGCATTCAAGTTCACCTGCTCGTGACACATACTCAGCTATTTCAGCTTCTGAAGAACGAATCTGGGGGAAGAAAATCATCGCCATTCAGAAATGATGTAATGCTTGAAAGGATGATGTCACTGCATGAAAGGATGCATGAAAGGTCAATATCAGAAATGTCACAAATTAAAAAAGTCATCATCCAAGTTCGTAAAGAACCAAAATGTGAACAGGACAACAAGCACTAGTTGAATGTAAGCCAAGCAAATCAGGTTGGAGTGACAGAAAGAGAACAATTCCACTTTACCCCATCAGAGGATGGATCTTTACATGCTGCTACTTTTTCTCCAGAGTCATCAGTTCTTCATTCCCCAGTTCAGGATGATACCGGTATAGTAGGTGCAAGTTGTGCAGGTCTGTCAACAGCAAACGCTCTACTCTGTTCAAAATATGGAACCGACACCTACAAATGAGACACGCAAAAGAAAGTTAGGGCAACAATTACTAATAAACAACTTTGGAAGAAGATTAAAACAAAAAAACAAGAAAGTGCTCCACCATCACTCTTGCAATTTTTATCAAGTGTTTCACAACTGCCACAGGCCAACACAGTGCCCTGAACTTCCACAAGCCCACACCCAGTGCCCCTGAAATGCCAAGGCCACACCCAGTGCCACTGAACTGCCACAGCCCAACTTAGTGCCCCTGAAGTGCAACAGCCCACACTTAGTGCCACTGAAGTGTCACAGCCCACACCCCGTGCCACTGAACTGCACAGGCCAGTACAAGTGGTAAAGTTAAGGGAGAGTACTTGGCAGAGGGAATAGGCAAACACAACAGCCAACAAGAGCGCCTGTGACTTGCTCTCAAAAGGATAAAAAAAAAAATAATCACATTCACTAAATTTGTGGGGTACTGGTGTTGTTTACTGCAGACTATTTCATGCATAGTGTATGTATGATCTGTACAGATGCTTGATAACATTCAAGTATGCCCTTGTACACATGAATGTTTATAAATGCTCACTGACTGAATGAAGGCATATTTTATAACATATGAATATCTATTTCATCAGTTGATTCATGGTTAAACAATTACACACTTGGCATGTTAATGGAAGATGACATTCACTTAGCTCTTGTTCAAGATGAGATGTATTTGGGTTATTTTGTTAATGTAGATAGTCATTTATTGTAATATTATTGACATACAACTTTAATAAGTACCATATAACAGCATACATTTTAATGATATGTTTTCTGTGTTCTTAAATCTGTAAGACATTACTACCTATTAATTCTTTCATAGTTAAATGTTGGCATGTGATCCTGTATGATTTTTGGTTACAATAATAGATCTGTAAGGCTGTATGAATATATCTGTAGTCTCTCTGTATCTCTATCATAATAGTACACACACGCACACACAACATACACAGTGTGTGTGTGTGTGTGTGTGTGTGTGTGTGTGTGTGTGTGTGGTGTGTTGTGTGATGTGTGTGTGTGTGTGTGTGTGTGTGTGTGTATTAACTGATATATATATATATATATAACTGATATATATAGGCCATAAAGGCCTGTACTATTCATTCTGATTATATATATATTATATATAGAGTGCAAAACTAAAGGCATAGATGTGTGTAAGCAGGCCTTGTTGTAATCATATTAAAGTTAAATACAGCTGAGTGAATTAGGGGCTCACTCATACTGATACCATAATTGTAGCAAGTGTCCTAACATATATATCTCATTAACACAAGGCCTGTTTGCTGACAACACTGGCAGATATATATATATATATATATATATGGGCGGCCTTGTGTTACTGAATACACTTTTTTGATATCATACCTGCAGTGTGCTGTCTCTTTTTGGCTATCAGGATCCCCTGGTCTCCATATGTCTACATACTCTCTATGGGACAAGCATCTGCCTCCTGCAACAAAACCGTGAGTGCTAATCTCCATACCTGACTAATTATATATATATATATTTATTTATATATCTATATATATCTAAATATCAAGAGAGACAAACAGAGAGAGTCAAAGAGAGAGAGAGAGAGAGAGAAAGAGAGAGAGAAAGAGAGAGAGAAACAGAGGGAGAAACAGAGAGAGAAAGAGAGAGAAAAACAGAAAAAGAGACAAAGAGAGAGATGTGTGTGTATGGTTAATTTTAGCTAAGTGAAAGTAGAAATCTGTTCATCATAGCACTGTAGATGATTTCACACACATTGTTATTGTAATTAAAAGAGTAAACTTGTTTTGCACATTTTGATTGCCTAAGCAAAAAGTAAAGTTTCGATTCCTGTGAAAAGAGGGTATCTTAGACAAAGAATTTCAGCCAATTATTGTAACAAATTTCTTGTGGGAGAAAACCTAGGCGTATAACTGTTAGGTTGTATTATAACCTTGGAACAAACCGCGAAGATAACATGTAACTATTCACACATTCAGCAGACATCCGTAAGTGTTCAACTTAGACACTGTACACTTGAAGAGAGAAGAATTGGCAGGATCTTCCACATTGCACAGCCATCCACGTAAATCATACAAATTTTTGATTTATGACGCAATCGAGTCAACGCCACAGAAAAAGGCAACCGTGGGGGAAATCTATGACTTGATCCAAAACAAAAATCCATACTACCAAGAACCAGCCAAACAAAGAAATTTTAAAACTTCTGTACGTTTCACTTTATCCGCAAATGAATGTTTTGAGCGTGTCCATGATCGTCAAGATCAACGATATGGATGCTGGCATGTTGCTTCATCATTTAAACTTACCATGGAACATGGAACATATCTTCTGTTAAATAGCATATTTTTGCCTAATACCAGTTACATTGAAGCCGCACAGACTGTCGCGTCTGCTGATATACCTGCACCGTCCATTCATCAAGACCAGATGCAAGATGGACATAACTACTATGATATGTATCCAAACTTATATGGCCAATACGAATGTGGATGTGAAAACAACCAACAACTGTACGTACCTCCGGACGTCTTGTTTGAAGAAGCCACTGCAGATCCATATGACGGCCTCACGGAGATGTGTCTGATTCAGGATTCAATGGTATCCTCAACCATGGATGATACTGTTGTGCCTTCCTGGAGCGAGTTGTTGCAGCCAAATCAGTTTTGACTTCTACAAGAATGGTAAATACAAATTTCGTTATGCCTTTACTCAGATTATATATGTGTACATTAATAATATACACAATTTGTTAGCCAAATGAGTGGATACAGCATAACATTGCAGACAGCCTTACATGTAGCGTGCACAAAGACATTATTTCCTATAACAATATACTACATGACGAACCATTAGTACACATTGGTGACGGAGTCCTAAATCATAGATTATTATCGCTTTTAAAGTGTCATTTCAACATGTTACACTAACTGTAACACACACACACACACACCTCATTGTTTAGCATTCAACATATAAAAACAAAGTGTCGCCCACATATGACATGGGAACGTGGTCATGTCCCATGGCGTCCTTAAAAAGGTTACCGATGCAAGGCCCACCCCCAACCGACGTGCGCGCGTGAAACAGTATTGGCTGTGCCCGTAGCTTATTGTTGCCGTCAGTGCAGTGTGTCATGCGCGCGCGTCGGTGGGGCGGTGCGTGCACAGCGCTGGAGGCCAATGTTCATTCAGTGGGAGGGGTGTTTGGGTGCATTTCACGGTGCCTTAACATGATGTCACACGTATTTTGTTCGCTCATTGGCTGATCGTCCGTTTTTGCCGTGGGCACACGTCCGTTTACAAAGTTTAGATATGTACGTGTGTAGAAGTGAATTTGTTTCGCTTCCATATCACAACTTTCAGCCATGATATGCGTACTGCTAGCAGCACCATGGAGGTACATGTATTGAATGCACAGCGTACACATTGTTTTGTGCATGCGCTAAGACTTAATCCACACATTCGTGACGTGCGCGCGCAACAGACGTTGTGCGCGCACATTATTATGTATACAGGCACCGGAACAAACATATCAGTAGTAATGCCAGCAACGCCATTTTAAAAATTAGATAGTTCTGTATCTTTACTTTTATCCTTGCAGTTTAAACATATACGTAACTTATGCGTGAATATCCACAATCATATAGAGATGTGTTAAGCGTTGTCATGCTGAAACATAGATAAATGTGCCAGCTTTGAACATCATGTGTTTGCTGTATTTCACAGATGTCGAGGATGAATACATGGGACCAATGTATGATTTCAGATGGGACAATCGTTATTAGATGATTGTGACGACTAGCGAACAACTATTATAATAAATATGTAACAATGCTTTCAATGATTGGTGCGCAGATTAACAATCACTACATAATGTTATCCTGTTGTGCAAATATTTACTATGCACTTAATTATCATAATGATGTTGCTAAGCACTGAAGTTAGATCTTTTATTCATAAATTTTAAATTTCTACTAACATTATATGTATTGTCATGTGATATATGCTACCCACATTATCACTCAGCAAACACATTAATCTACTATATATTATATTCTCACGTGTGACTAGTCAAAGAATGTAAATGCTACATAACACGTAGACATTGTATCTGAACGTACACAATAACAATAGGGAGGTGATAGAAACTTTTTAGTCGTGTGAATGTTATATTATCACCTAGGTTTTAGTGGTAACCTAACATGCATGAGCTAATGAATGTTAGGTACAGATCATTAAACGATGAACATTTGTGTGTACATTTAATTCACACGAGTAACTATAGTTTAGTGTTATTAGTAAACGTTCAACACATACATAGCTAAGTTACGCCGATGATAAAAACAACATTATTATGTAGGTTTATATTATTTCTGGTAGAAATACATGCATCACACAAAAACTAAAACACACACACACTATGTTGCTGAAATGTGTGCGTATGTAAATGTCTACTTCATTTATGTTCATATGTTGACAGTAGTTATAAAGGATCATGATCATTATGAATAAGTAACGTGAATGAAATTAAAATTTTATTAACTACATTGTCATTGTGTTGAATGATTTAGGAAAAGTTGAGAATTCAAAGAACTATACTTTGGAATGGTGTTAACATTTTGACAAATGTCAGATGTACGTCAAATCAGCACACATCTTTCACTTATACATACACATGTGACAATGTAGTAATCAAAATGAAGATGAAGTGAGAGTATAAATAATCACATACATTGCCATGTTAATGATGTTTACCACATTTGGGTCATTTCATACAAACATGCATTGAGTGTTAACATCGCTCATGTGCATGAATGGATGTTGTTACATTGTCAAAATTACATGTTATGTAATGTACGTACTGATTTGAAAACACTCTGCACAATAACCACCAAGTGTAGATAAACGCACGGACACAATACAGAAACGACATTTTTCAATTGTCACATCTTTTTCATTACGTTCTCTTTATACATCCTGTAACTATACCTGTATCGAGGTTTGCACATCTTATTACAGATGTGAACTATACCTGTATCGAGGTTTGCACATCTTATTACAGATGTGAGCAGTCCTTGGAGTGATATACCTTGAAAAAGAAAACATGAATGAATATAAATCATTGTCATGACATGTTCATTAAGGTAAGCAACACACAGAAGTGACACATTTGTTTGTGATATGAAACAAAATCTAGAATACGTCAAATATGATCTTAAATACACAATAGTCTAAACATCATTGTGACACACATGTCACACTCCAAAAGAAAAATTGTATGTAACTATATTGCACTAGCTATTGGCTATCGACATAGTAGGTTTATTGTGTATGCATAACCAAAAAGAGCATGTACAGAAAATATAGATTTAGTACACATTATTTCCTCACGTACATACAACACCTTTTAGTGGTAAGAAGTATAATACAACCTGTTGATGAATGACATACCGGTGCCACATGCAATTGTCCACACAGCAGAGAACAGAAAGGTGTGCGAACCATATTCATCTGTTTCCTAAGTGAATGGTATTTGAACACATGTAATTATCATTACAATGAATTAATACATCTATGTAGTACTATGAACATATATGTATTTGCTTACAAGAAAAATATGTGTTTATGACATTCCGACGTGTCTCCACACCACAGGCTATTTGTTCAATGTCAGCTGGTAAATTTACAGGATGCTCCTCCTCCAAGCCCTGACGTATGTCTGTTTCTAAATTATTGCGGAGTGCCAGATTGTACAAAATGCAACATGCAATTATAATATCTGACACTTTAGCAGGCTTATATTGAAGTGCCCCACCAGTTCTATCTAAACACCTGAATCGTGTTTTCAGAAGCCCAAATGTCCTCTCTATGATGGATCGTGTAGATATATGTGCCACATTATACCTCTCCTCTGCTTCACATTGAGGGTTTGCCACTGGGGTCAACAGCCACGGCCTAATTCCGTATCCTGAGTCACCTATAATCCATCGTGCACAAATATGATACAATTTGTTTTAACATTATTAAATTCAACATTTCATAGAAAAACAAGAGTTGTTTGTTAACACATCATAATATGTACTCACCCACCAGCCAACCATGCTTCGAAAGCATGGAAGACTGATGAGTTTCTCAGGATAGAGGAATCGTGACTGTAACCAGGGAATTTGGCTACCACATGCATAATCTTCATTGTGGCATCGCATACCACCTGTACATTCAGTGAATGGTAGTGCTTACGATTGCGGTAAGCATGCTCACTCTGACTAGGCGGGATTAAAGCAACATGGGTGCAATCGATTGCACCCATCGCACTTTGTATCCCGGCTATGGCATAAAAGCCATTCCTCACTTCCAGCCACTCTGTGTGCTCTGTAGGAAAATGAATATAATTCCTAGCGTGTCTATTCAGTGCACATAGAAACTGGGTAAAGGCCCGCGAGAATGTAGATTGCGAGACCCCGCCCACTATGCCCACAGTTGTCTGGAATGACGTGGAAGCAAGATAATGTAATGAGCACAGCGTTTTAACAAGCCCAGGGACTGCACGACCTCTGGCTGTCACAAAATCTAAATCTACCCGTATCTCTTCATAAAGAGCTAAGATTGCTGCTGAACTCAAACGATACGATAATCTCCTCCTCACTCATCCCATCTAACATGGTTCTCTCCCTGTACAAACGAGGACGAGGCACAACTTCTCTCCTCTCTCTTCTCCTCTCATCTCCTTGTCCTCTCCCTCGCCTTCTCCCTCTCCTCTCCGCATCTTTGTCCCTGTCCCTGTCTCTGTCCCTGTCCCTTACTTGGCCTGTGACATCCTGTCCCTCAGCTAGCCTCTCCTCCAATAGAATCTTCCTCCGTCTCATGAACATTCGTATAATTTTCAGGTCTGTAGCTGTCAATGCGCAGGTAATTGGCCTCCTTTAAATACCTATGTGATGATGTCAGGTGACTTGATGAAGTGCAAGGTGTTACATTAACATATCCAAGTAGTTAACTCCAAACGGGTATCCAGTACGAATTAAAAGGATTATTTATGTGTGTTCACCAGGCAATCATGATATTTGACAATGATGTAACGTTAAGCTTTGTACAACAATTTATTCGCAAGTATTTATGGAATGTGTAATGCATGTACCACTTCTGAACGCAACACTCAGTCATCTCATTAGGATACAACCATAACATTGACGTTGAAAAACTACGCTGCAACATGTCTAATTTCGCATGTTATTGTCACATGTTCACATGAACTAATTGTATGTGCATATGCATAATTTAATGCCATCAGGATACTTGCTATTGATTATGTTTCAATCGTGTAAAAATGAGTAACTATTATAGATCTGTGTATAACTTAGCATGAAGTGATTATAATGCATTGTGTACAATGTAAACATGCAATGTTATTGAGTGTCCAATTGCGGACGTCATCAAAAGAGGGAGGTCACAAAGTACATGTAAACATGAAAACAAACAGCTACATTTACATTTGATCATGAGTTACACATTCAAAGCATTCTCTAATGTATACCAACATTACTATATGCTGGATCTGTTAGATGTGTGAAATCTGTTACATCATATAATAATTTGAAGCACACTTAAGTAACATGTTTCATATTATGTGACCTCTTCCTTTAAGAGTTTACTATAGGAGTTTACCTTGACACATCATAACATTAAGACTAATGTGACACGCAAATCATCATAACATAGAAAAGTACAATGTTCTGCCAATAATAAACGTAAGCGGTGACACGATGAAGTGAATCACATCGACACTGTAATGCCAAGCACATTTGTATTAGGAGCAATAGAACGTAAACACTCCTATAAAGTTATAAGTCCCCGCTCCATTGACTCCATTGATGTAGAGATGAGCTATTTTTTCTAAGTGCCGTCCCGGCAACCTTGCCGATCCTTCTCCCCTCCAACTTGCCAACTTTAGTTGGCGGGACAAATTGCCGTAGAAATCTCCATTTTTGAGTGCCGATCAGCACCGATAAGCTGATTGGGGCTACTAGAATACAGCCGATTTCAAAAAGTGCCGAAAAGTGCCGATAAGTGGTTTATCGGCAGCCGAATGCCGATAAATTTTTATCGGGAAGACAAAATGCCAATTTTGACCACTTATCGGCGCTTACTGAATCTCAAATGCAATTTTGGCAAAATGCCGATAAAAGCCTTATCGGCGCTTACTGCATGAGGCCCCTTGTCTCCAACATGCTCCTGGCATTATCTAAGCTACTGTAGTTGTTTCTAAGAACAGGAAATAGGGGTTGGAAGGAGAGGTCCCAATGAACTTTGTGGTGATGTTCAGAGCGCTGTTGCACTCCTGCATCGGGGCATAGTACACGTAAGCCAATTCCACTGGGATGGTTTCAGAGTTTGCCTCCCAGTGAGCGTCAGATAGAGTGCTCTGCTCGGTGTCCCCCTATCTGGATTGTTTACCCTCACTATCCTTATTTAAGTGCAATTTAGTTTGATTTAAAAGTGTACTTTAGTTATTTATTATTTATTTGTCTGGTTTCAATGCACTCAAACCAGTAAGTCTTTGTTCTTCTGATTTGCCAACTTTGCCTTAAAAGGAGCAAGTTGGACTTAGGATTTGCAGGCAATTGCCTATTTGTTGGAGAGTGAGTTTCTGTCATGCTATTGGGAATTCCTCAGTGCTTATTGCAGTGCTGTTGTTGAGATATGAAATTGGAAACAAGAAAAATTGAGTGTTCCAATAGTGCATTATTTTCCCTGACCATTTGCACTTTTCATTGCTGATGATATAATGGATATAAATATCTTTATGAGAGACCAAACATATGCACAAATACTTGAATAAAACTCCACATAAAAAGACTCCATATAAAATAACAGGTTGATGTGACCAGACAAGGTTTAAAAAAACAAAAAAATAAACACATCATGTTGGCTAGATTTTCTTTTCTACGTCGATATGTGTCAAAACACAGCAACAAAGTGACTCCGCCCACAAGAGCTGTATATACTCTATGATAGCTGACACAGTTGTTCTGGCTTCATCCAGGTATAAAGGATGACGCGCCGATGATGTCAGAGACCCCTCTCACACACAGAATGCCTGCATCAGGATTGGATCAGCTGTTTCACATCATAGCAGAGGATTTGTATTGCAAATTATTCTTTTTGGCTTAGCATTTGTTCCTATGTCCTAATCACTGTCTCTTGTTCAGCCTTACGCTTATTCAATTCATTGTGAAAACTTTGTTGCTGTGTTTTCAGTGATTAGTCAGTCTCTATTTAGCACAGGATTGTGTAGTCTATGCATATTAGCATAGTCATCCTTGGAAGAAGACCCCAAGACAGACGGGAAGGATTACAAATAGAAGAAAAAGACACAGACATGGATTTGTAATGGTTTATTATTTTATGGTTTACCTGTGGATTGGTTCCTGCACTTCCGGGTCGCCTGGATTTCGGTGAGTGGGCATCTAATGGTGAGTAAACAAAAGAAAAGTTTATTATTTTTACTTTTACAGGTTTTTTTGATTTTTCATTCATGTCTTTTATTTTTTAAGTCCCATTTAATGCCTGTTAATGTATCTATATATATACATACATTCACGGACACTGAATGGGTGTATTGTATGTGAATTTTGTATGCAAATGCATTGTTTTTTATGCTGTATTATTGCCCCTGTATTTTATGTATATCTATCTATATGGATAGACATACAGGGATAATAATTGATTGGTTTGCTAATGTTTATGTTCTTTTCATGTATGGCTAATGTATTTATCTGCTTTATTTTGTAATTGTTGTGAATAATGTAATTTGTTTTTAGTTACAGGTTAATTGTAATGGCTTCTTTATGGTACTTAGATTAGAATGATTGTGGTTACTTTAAATTAGAATTGTTTTGGCAATGGTTTGGCTTTAGGAATTGAATAGGGAATTGTATAATTGTTTTGTATTGCATTGTAATTGTTTGAGGAAATTGATTAATTGATTGATGCTAATTGATGTTGCTTAGTTTCTATTTGATTGTCATGGTAGCATTGCTGGTTAGGGGACATTGTTCATATTGTATTTTATTGTTACATATATTTTGCATAGTGTTACATGATGTACAGATTAATTGCATCATGGACACACTCAATGCAATTGTGTGACATTTCATAGACATTTGTGGAGCTGCATTTTTGTTGGTTTATATTTACAATGGCTGCTGGATTTATTTAAACATGCAAAGTGGTGATTTTAAGATTAAAAATTCATGTTTTGATTTATGTATGTTTTATGTGTTTAATAATGGGCAAATAATCTATTATCCATATTTGGATAATAGTTATTTGGCACATTATTGTACTGTAGGTGTTTGGGGGGGGGGATGTATGTATTGAATGTGTAGGTCAGGTTGATTTATTTTACGTTCAGGGTTTGTTCCTTGGTTCTGCGTGAGACCTCTGGAGACCACCTGCGGTATCCTCGGGTATCTCACGGGTATCAGGTTGCGTGGTCCACGGGTGACACCTATGGGGAAGAACCGGTGGCCCCACATCTGTGGGGGCACAGCGGACCCGTAGTCTGTGGGGAAGAACCGGTGGCCTCACATCCGTGGGGGCACCGTGGACCCGTAGTGTGCGGGGAAGAACCGGTGGTCCGACATCTGTGGCGGCACTGCGGACCCATAGTGAGCACTCGTGAGTCCCCAGACCCCTGTGAGAACAACCCGAGGCCCCTCAGACACCTGTGGGTCTGACCCGGGGCTCCCAGACATCCGCGGGCCTACCGTGGGGACCCAATTGTGGCCCACGGTGACCCGCGGAGACCACCTGGGGGCCAAGGCTCTTGGCGGGACCCACCAACATGCCTCCAGAACCTGTATGAAACAAGTTGCTGGTACCCTGTAGGTCTGTTCGAAAAAGTACCCGGGCGCTATCTCTATATGGCGTGTGTAGGATGTAAAAAAGGGATATAATACAGCCTGAGAATAATATTCTTATGATGTCCTCCTGTAACTCGGAACCCAGCAGGATCTATCCGGGATCCTTGTTAGCAATAAAATACAAGAAAAGATGGGGGAGCACAGTTTCAAGAAAAGGGTGGTTAATAGTATGTCCTATTAAACTGGTGATCGATGTGATCAGAGGCACCTCTAGTAAGGCGACAGTCTATGGAGCCCCCCCCCCCCCCATGCTGCCAGACACACACTGTTGAGAGTTATACAGAGAGGTTTCTTTTCTTTTAACTTAGAGCCTTTGCCTTAGAAATGTTCTCTACAGTACTGTGAACCAAAGCTTACAAGAACTGTTTGAGAGCAAACAAGACCATATTTACTACATACGGAATACCGCCTAGAGGGAGAAAACCATCCAACGAGGAAAGCTGAAGATACAACGAGGAGAGAAGTCACGACCGTAGAAGAATATATCCCACAAAGAAGAAAAGCAATCCAAAGAAACCTTGGTGCGACAGAACTTACACAAGGCCATGTAAGTTTTTTATTCTTTCACTTTTTTCACTTACTTACACCCTGTAGGTCTGTCTGGTGACCCGCCAGGCCCGCCGGGGACTCGCGTGGGGCTGAGGTATGAACCTGTATGTAAAAGGATAAATCATGTATTTATGGGGGGGGGGCACAGGGGCTGGGTAATGTATTTAATAAATAGAATAATGTTTATATGTGGGGCTGTGTATTGTTTTAATTGTGGTTACTGGGGGTGGGAGGAGGGGGTATTGGCCCCAAGGGTATGTGCGTAGGCCTCCCTTGTGGGTAGTGGGTGAGGGTGGTTAGGCCTCACGGGGTGGGGGGCTAGTGGGGGAGGGTATGTAGGCCTCCCGAGTGGTGGGTGAGGGTGGGTTAACCCCTTAATGACTGTCGCGGTTACTAACCGCTATGGTGATTAAGGGGTTAGGGGACATTACATTGGATGTTTTTATTCTTGTTTCTGTTTTGCTGCAGCAGATGGGGACATTGGCAGGATGAAGATGAGGATGGCCTTTACCGTGGCAGCCGGACATGGGTGAGTGCAATATGTATTTAATGTATTTATTGTTCTTCATGTATTTAAAATGGGCACATTCACTATTATCCATTTGTGGATAATATTAATTGTGCCCATTACTATACTGTATGTGCATATATGTGTATGTTAGGGGGGTATAGGGGTTGTTGTGGTAATATTAATATATATATATATATATATATATATATATATATATTACCACAACAACCCCTATACCCCCCTAACATACACATATATGCACATACAGTATAGTAATGGGCACAATTAATATTATCCACAAATGGAGTGCTTCTCCCTTGATAAAGGTCCTGTTTTTAGGACCGAAACGTTGGTGTTTTGTGCCTGCTTTACTAATTCTATTCTTTTTGCTAATAAGTGTGCTGTCTCTTCCTTGCTGTGCCTACTTTGGATTCCCTGGATTCTCTGGTCTGCCTGGTAAGGAGCCTTTGATTATATTCATTCATATGGGACTAAGCACCTGTCTTCATCTGTATTTGTGTGCCATCTGCTCTGTTACCTATATATATATTTATATATACAGGCGGTCCTCGTTTTACGACGCTTCGTTTTACGACGAACGGCTTATCCGACGCTTGTCAATGCATACCTATGGCCCGTTTTACGACGCCCGAACGGCGATCCGACGCTCTTACGACGCTTTAAAAAATTGCTACAAATGAACAACCAGACGGCTGCAGGCTAAGGAGATCATTCTGAACAGTCTGTGTGAAGGTTTGGTGGTGTATTTTAGGCCCTAAACCATGGCTGATCAAAGCAAAAAGCAAAGTGCTGTTACTCCAAAAAGGAATAGAAAATCTATAACTTTGGAGACCAAGCACAACATCATAAAGCGCTCTGAGAAAGGAGAGACGAACACAGAAATTGGACGTTCCTTGGATATACCTCGCACAACTATTGTGACTATAATAAAAGACAAGGCAAGAATCCTGGAACAGATCAAGGGCTCAGCACCTATGCAAGGTACGACAATAAGGCAACATGCTGGGCATATTGCTGAGGTAGAAAAACTCCTCATCATATGGCTGGAAGATCAATCCCAGCGTCATGTGCCCATTAGTTTAGCCTTAATTCAGGCCAAGGCTTTGAGTCTGTATGAGGACATTAAGCAACAGCATGGAGAAGGGGCCACTGAGGAAACGTTCACTGCAAGTAAGGGCTGGTTTATGCGGTTTAAAGAGAGGGCAAACTTGCATAACATTAAAGTGACCGGTGAAGCTGCTAGTGCTGATGAGGAGGCAGCTAAAACCTTCCCTGTTACATTGGCCAAAATTATAGAGGACGGTGGCTATTGCGCACGTCAAGTGTTCAATGTTGATGAGACTGGGCTCTACTGGAAGAAAATGCCCAGTAGAAGCTACATTGCAAGAGAGGAAAAATCTATGCCCGGGTTTAAAGTTGCAAAGGACAGGCTGACTCTTCTGCTTGGTTCAAATGCTGCAGGTGATTTCAAGCTAAAACCTTTGCTTGTTTATCATGCAGAAAACCCTAGGGCATTCAAGGGTTATGCAAAGCACACAATTCCAGTGATTTGGAAGTCCAACCGTAAAGCATGGGTAACAGGGAGCCTTTTTGAGGACTGGTTCCAGCATCAATTTGTTCCGACTGTGCAATTATATTGCATGAACCAGAACCTCGATTTCAAAGCGTTGCTGCTCCTGGACAATGCTCCTGGCCATCCCGTGTACCTGGATGACCATCATCCAAACATCATGGTGGTGTTCATGCCCCCCAACACCACCTCACTGATACAGCCGATGGACCAGGGTGTTATCGCTTCCTTCAAGGCCTACTATCTTAGGCAAACATTTGCCCAGGCCATCAGAGCAACCGATGTGGAAGGTGGTCCAACCCTAAAAGAATTTTGGAAGGGTTACAACATTCTTCATGCAGTGAGAAACATCGGAGAGGCATGGAATGAGGTGAAACAATCCAATCTAAACGGAGTTTGGCGTAATTTGTGCCCGGATTTTGTGTCTGATGTCCAAGGCCTTACAGAGACTGTTGCAGAAGTTACAGAAACTGTTGTGCAAATGGCCAGAGATCTCAATTTGGAGGTGGAAACCGAGGATATTGAGGAGTTGCTCGCCTCACATTCTAACGAGTTGAGCAATGAAGACCTCATGCAATTAGAGGAGCAAAAAATTGCTGAAGAGGAGGCCCACCAATCTGCTGATGTGGCACAGCCACAGCCACGTAAATCTTTGTCTAGCAAAATGTTGGCTGCGGCATTCAAGCACATTGATAGCGCACTGGCCATATTTGAGGACAATGACCCTAACATTGAACGGATTTCAACAGTCAGTCGTGGGGTGTCTAACCAAATCAGCTGCTATAGAGAGATCTACACGCAGAAAAGGAAAGGATCTGTCCAGACTTCAATGAAGAGGTTCTTCAAGAGGCCGAAACCTTCAACCGCACCTACATCACCTCCAAAAAGTCCGTTGTCTATTGAAGATTCCCCCCCCCATCATCTTCCTCCAATAATTGATGTGTTTTTTTTTTGCTCGTGTACATTTCTGTACAGAATACAGCATAGTTTTATTTTTATAGTTTTATTTTACAGTTCTGTAATCAATAAATATACAGTAATGTTTACATCATAATCTATGTGTGTGCTGCATATCTTATTGCTTGAGTAACATTTTCTGTGTATTTTAGCATTAAAAATGCCTTCAGGAACGGAACGTTTAATTTAAACTGTGTTCCTATGGGAAAACGGGTTTCGCTTTACGACGCTTCGCTATCCGACGCCATTTTGAGTAACGCATTGCGTCGGATAACCGAGGACCGCCTGTATATACATGTAGAGGTATCAGTACCGTGTTAGCCGAGCTTCAATAATCAAAAAATAAATAGATGATACCGTTCTTTGGCTAATGAAATGCTTTTATTTGTGCGAGCTTTCGAGATACACTGATCTCTTCTTCCGGCGATGTTACAATGAATGAAGCAAGCAAAATGTATACTTAACAACAGTGTCTATTGGAATGTGATCTGTGCTGGTCCTTCCACCGGTGTGGATGTGTTTTATGGCTAGAGGTGTCAAAAGTTTCCTGAAAGCAAGTGATGTAAGAGTGTGTGTGTGTATCAGTGTGAATAAAAATGAATGGAGAGCCCACAGTATATACAGTGCTTTACAAAAGGTGTGTGTGGAGTGGGAGTGGATATAAATGGTGTGGGCGGAAAAAAAAAACGCCAAACACATTGGCGTTTTTTTTGCTTCTCGCCATTTTTTTTGCCCCTTACTGAATAGGGATAGGCATTTTTGGCGTGAAACGATGCGAGAAGTGCCTTTCCGCTGCTTACTGCATGACCCCCATAGACTTGAAAATGAAATTGGGGGGCAAAATTAATCTTGTCAGCAGACGTGCTTCAAATTTGGATGACATTTTTGTACACATCCACTACTGCTTAATATATCAACAAACTTCTTATCACAGAGTATTAACGAGGGCTTTTATGCCTGCATTACTGTAGCTATTCTGCCTGTATATTAATGAAGTCAATCACTGAATTTTGGGATATAATAAGGACAAAGAAATTCCAAATTTGACAATCTCTAAACTGCAAATCAAAAGCAGTAGTATATTATTTGCATCATTGCATATATGACACTGTGATTAAATAAACAGTAATCAAAACAAAGGGTGATCACTATTCTTAAAGTGAATATTAATTTCTGTGAAATACAGTGATAAAAAAGGAATATATAATATACAATAAAAGTATAAAAAGAAATGTAAGGTTGTAACTTCTTGCTCAAACCCTCTGGTGGGGCCTTTATTCACAGGTCCCAGAACGTAGGAATACGGGTGCACCGACGAGTATTCTAAAACTTGCTTTGGAAATTCTGGGGCAATATCCAGATAATGCTGCCAACATTTCTGTGAAATTTCTGCAGACAGACTAATGGCCCATCGGATTAACACGGCGGGGGTCCCCGGCAGTCCCATTCAAACTGAATGGGACTGCCTGGGACCCCTGCTGTGTTAATCTGTTGGGCCATTAGTTTTCTGCAGAAATGTCACAGAAAATGTTGCAGCATTACTGGGGTATTGTTGGTGATTGCCCCAGATTTTCCAAGGCAAGTTTTAGAATACTCGTCTGCGCACCTGTATATTTTCACAATCCAGGTAAAACATACTTTGAAAGGAAGAAAACAATACAAAAAACAATCTAAGTGCAGGTGTAGCTATATGCTTAGTCAATTTCGATTTGTATCTTGGCTCTATATCCAGTCTACTCACAGGATATAAGTTGTTTTCAAGCAGTAACAAAAGCTGTGGAAGTCTATAGTCTGTTTGACAGGGTAAAGCTGTATCAACACCCAAAGAGATCAGGAGAGACGGAACACAGCAGTAAAAAAGAACAAAAGGCTCCATAGCAGAGATCAATTAAGTAAAGGCTTGTGTATACTGATCTGTGTGGTCGATTTGAAGTGCTGGTTGTTTAAAGTGTACAGTTAGAAACAGAAGGAAAGGGAAGTGCTGTGTATACTAGTGTATACTAGCAGTGGTGGCTGATTTTGGGGAGTGTGCAGTGGGTTCATTTATTTTAAAAAGGTGTGGTAATTGAAGTCTGTAACTTTCCCCCCCCTTTCTCCTGCCTGAGGCAGAGTGTGTGTGGTTAGTTAATTGCTAACCTAACACACATGGTCTGTGTCCCGATTTAAACAGAGGCTTCTAACGAATTCTGTGCTTGTGTGTACTGATCTGTGTGGTTGATTTGAAGTGCTGGTGGATTAATGGGTGCAGTTAGAAACAGAAGCAATTTGAACAAGGAAGCAGTTAAACAAGGTATAGTATATTGAAGTACAGTTTACTGTTAGTACTTATAAACTTCATAGTTGCTAGAATGAGCAGGATTAAAAATGCCACTCAATGCACATCTTGCACATGTATGTGCACTTGGAGCAGCTGCTCCAAGGAGCATACCGCTGTGAGAGGTATGAGCGGGTTGTCTCTTTAGAGTCAAAGATTGCTGATCTGAAGAGGCAACTTGCAATATTGAGGGACATTGGCAATCTTGAAAGGGGTTTTGAGCTCACTGAGCAGGCCCTTGCTTTGACTAGTGGTGCAGATGGTGGCGCTGTTATTGAGGAGCAGTTAGGTAGCTTGGTTGCTGTTAGTGAGGAGCCGGTAGGCAGCTGGGTGACAGTTAGAAGGGGAAGCAGAGGCAAGAGGGAGAGGCAGGTCATTTCTGAGCTGACACATCCCAATAGATTTGCCATGTTGAGTGAAGATATTGGGAGTGCCAGGGCAGAAATGGCAAGGCTGGGGGATACTAATTCCTCTTGCAGCACAGTGGGTACTCAGGATGCTCAGCTACAAAGAAAGATTGTGGTTTTAGGGGACTCCATTATTAGGAAGGTAGATAGGGCAATCTGTTGCCATGCCCGCATGAACTGAACAGTTTGTTGAACCGAGCAGATTATTGGAGATAAGGAAAAAGCAGAGGTATTAAACAAATTCTTTGCCTCTGTGTTTAATAGGGAAGAATCAAGTTCAATAGTACTGCCGCAGGAGGAAGCCACAACCTCCATATTAATGAACAATTGGTTAACTGAGGAAGAAGTTCATAAGCGACTTGAAAAAATTAAAGTAAATAAGGCACCTGGCCCCGATGGCATACATCCAAGAGTTCTCAAGGAATTAAGCTCAGTAATAGCCAAACCATTATATTTAATATTCAAGGACTCCATTTCCACAGTCTCAGTACCACAAGATTGGCGTAAAGCAGATGTGGTGCCTATATTTAAAAAGGGAGCTAGATCACAACTTGGGAATTACAGACCTGTAAGCTTGACTTCAATAGTGGGGAAATTACTTGAAGGTTTAATACGGGATAATATTCAGGAATACCTAATGGAAAACAAAATTATTAGTAATAGTCAGCATGGATTTATGAAGGATAGATCTTGCCAAACTAACCTTATTTGTTTCTATGAGGAGGTAAGTAGGAATTTAGACAAGGGTAATGCAGATGATGTGGTCTGCTTAGATTTTGCATAGGCTTTTGATATGGTTTCACACAAGAGGTTGGTGTACAAATTAAAGAAAATTGGACTCAGTACAGTAATAATATATGCACCTGGATTGAAAACTGGTTAAAGGACAGACAACAGAGGGTTGTCATAAATAGAACTTTTCAGATTGGGCTAAAGTCGTGAGTGGAGTACCTCAGGGATCGGTACTGGGACCCCTGCTTTATAACTTGTTTATTAATGACCTTGAGGTTTGCATCGAGAAACAGTCTCCATCTTTGCTGATAATACTAAATTGTGTAAGGTAATAGAATCAGAGCAGGATGTAATTTCTCTTCAGAAGGCCTTGGAGAGACTGGAAACATGGGCAGGTAAATGGCAGATGAGATTTAATAAAGATAAATGTAAGGTTATGCATTTGGGATGCAAGAATAAAAAGGCGGCTTGCAAATTGAATGGGGATAAATTGGGGGAATCTTTGATGGAGAAGGATTTAGGAGTGCTTGTATACAGCAGGCTTAGCAATAGTGCCCAAAGTCATGCAGTAGCTGCAAAGGCAAACAAGATCTTATCTTGCATTAAACGGGCAATGGATGGAAGGGAAGTAAACATAATTATGCCCCTTTACAAACCATTAGTAAGACCACGCCTTGAATATGGAGTACAATTTTTTGCACCAATCCTAAGAAAAGACATTATGGAACTAGAGAGAGTGCAGAGAAGAGCCACCAAATTAATAAAGGGGATGGACATTCTAACTTATGAGGATAGGCTAGCTAAATTAGATTTATTTACATTAGAAAAGAGGCGTCTAAGAGGGCATATGATAACTATATACAAATATATTCAGGGACAATACAAGGAGCTTTCATTAGAACTATTCATCCCACGGGCAGTACAAAGGACTCGGGGCCATCCCTTAAGGTTGGAGGAAAGGAAATTTCACCAGCAACAAAGGAAAGGGTTCTTTACAGTAAGGGCAGTTCAAATGTGGAATTCATTACCCATGGAGACTGTGATGGCAGATACAATAGATTTGTTCAAAAAAAGGTTGGACACCTTTTTAGAAAAGAAAGGTATACAGGGATATACCAAATAAGTATACATGGGAAGGATGTTGATCCAGGGATTAATCCGATAGCCAATTCTTGGAGTCAAGAAGGAATTTATTTTTCCTCTTATGAGATATCATTGGATGATATGACTCTGGGGGTTTTTGTTTGCCTTCCTCTAGATCAATAAGTAAGTATAGATATAGGTTAAAGTATCTGTTGTCTAAATTTAGCATAGATTGAACTTGATGGACGTACGTCTTTTTTCAACCTCATCTACTATGTAACTATGTAAAAAATATATGTTTATATTAAACATATAAAAAGCGCACTTACAAAAAAATAAAACAAGCACACCACACTAATGAGTGTACTTGGATAAGCCACACAGCCTAGTCGCTCACCACCCCGCCTCAATTGGTTCTTAGTTGGTTCATAGATCAGCTCTCTAAGGTCGAGCTGATGGTAACTACTGCCTCTGCTCAATCGCGTCCCCAGGGTGATGACATCACACTCGATCTGGCTTCCGTGGTATGTAAAGGCGGCTTAGCACATCTCCTGTCTACTTGATACAGTTCTGTTGGTTCAGAAGTGACGGTATCCTCCCACTCAACACGTTTCGCCCAATTAGATCACGGCCCAATTAGAACACTCCTGATGAAGCCGTGATCTAATTGGGCAAAATTTGTTTTATCATCCCCATTATAGATACACCTAAACCAAATTTCTGCTGTAACTTCAAGGTTTTTATTATGGTGGTTGCCAAGGGTTACTGAACCCTATTTAAAGTGTGCTAAGAGGCTGAAGAGAAACAGGACCCCTGATGAAGAGGATAGTTTCCTTGAAATGCATACGGCTGTATCTCTGCATGGCCTGCCAGCTGTGAGGTACTCTGGAACTGTCCATGGCTTGAAGGTCTGCGGGAGCCAATTCGCTACCATCCTGAAGATCCACCCCATTGGTGATGTGAGGATGACGTGCTATGATTACGGCACTGTGGATGCTATGGAGGACCCGGTTTAACCCCACAGCCATCCTTCATACAAAATAGTGTGCCTGGTAATGACATACGTTTGTGAGGGATTTTAAATGTTTTTTTCTTGTACTAATTAATGACAGACTTCACTATGAGCCTTGCACTTTCTTTTCTCTAGTTTATCCTGGACCTTTGGGGTGGGTCCTCAGAAAAGTGTTTCATCCTAATTTTTGGACTAAGTTTTCTGTGTTGGACTTTTAAGATATGTATCTGTTGTTTGTGGGGCACATATTGTGATTTTGTGTACTACAATCCAACACTCCAATTGCATTTATTTCCCACTACACCCACAGTGGCATGAGTGTTCAGCTTATTTAAATATTGTTTAATTACCCTAACAAGGGGCTTAGACCCTTTGTCTAAGGTATTTTATTGATTTGGGAATTTTCTCTTATCAGCGCATCTATTTGATTTATGAAAGACAAGTGTCGGCCAGAAACAGAGTGACAGAGAGAAAGCAATAATAGTGAAAGGGGCAGAGTGTCACAGATAATGCTGTATAGGGGCAGAAAAAGAGAGATATAGCAATTACACACTTTATAATGACTGACTTTTATATACAACTAGCTTTTGTGCCCGGCTTCGCCCTGGGAATGTAATATTGAATAAATCTCCTCGCCCACCCCTCCCCCCAGCTGCCGGAACATCTCCCCGCGCTCCCCCCCCAGCGTGTGTGTCTGTCTGTGAGTGTATATGTGTGCCTGTCTGTTTGTGTCTCCCCCTGCTTCCGGAACATGTCCCCATCCCGCCTCCCCCCCTGCTGGTCGGCACATCTCCCCACGCTGCTGGTACATCTCCCCCAGCTAGCTGGTAAATCTCCCCTGCCCCCCTGCTGGTATATCTCCCCACGCCGCTAGGTGGCACATCTCCCCCCCACATCTCACATCACACACACACACACAGACACACACACTGCCCTGATCCACGCAAGGACATGCCCCCTCCCTTGTAGCCACGCCCCCCACCCCCGCTTCTGCTCTAACATTTTTGCTGGACAGCCGAGGGAAACTTAGAATGTTCATAATTTGGGAGATGAGTCACATTGGAAGCTCAAAATAGTTGCGTTGACCTACAAATTCGCAGCAGAATGTCAAGTGAAAGTTTTGTGGTGCTACGTGGTGTCGTTTCTGAGATTTTGAAGCTTTGGACATACAAAGAAACAAATAAACGGAATCCAGCTTCGAATTATAGTATAGATTTAAAATTATATAATAAAAAAATATAACATAAAATAAATATACAATGTTTAATATTAATTTAAATGTTTATTATTGGAATAACACCGTTACATCCCACTGGTGTTGCATGAAGTGTGTGGCAAATAGAAAACTAGCATCGTCTCTCTTCTAATTAATACCCAATAATTTCCAGTTGGTTTAACACTGTAACTGTACATTACATCAGTGTTCGTTAAGATGTGTTTTCCATGCAGATAATATTATATCACCATCTTTTTTCTGCTAGTACTATAAAATAATTTTTCACTGTTATGTTATACCAGTGTTGCGTTAAGGATTTGGCATACAGATATATCTTAGACCTGACGAAGGAATTTCTCCTGAAAAGTTGTGCCCACAACTGCAACCAAAAAAATAACTTAAATGTCTTTTTGACTGCTTTGAAGTTTTTTCATGTGTGACAGCATTCTCGAAAATTGTATCCCTGTTGGCGTTTCTGAGGGATCACGCCAGCATGATTTAGCATTGATCCTACACTGTACAAGTGCCACCTTCATCATCTGCTTTCCCATTGTTTAACCATCTGCACAGATCCAAGAGGAAGACAAGAATATTTTACTTATTTGTCCTTTGTTTTTAGAACCTCTATTCTAAATATATGAAATATTCTCCTGTCAAAACGCATTACTCCCCACTTGTCTTGAGACTTCTGAACGGCATTTTTGTATCATACAGTAAATATTCTACCCTGTGCTAGCTAGTGTAGAAGTACAGAAACAAACAAAATGAGGCCATATTTATCAAAGGCAAATTATTCTATCATAATATTCCAAATCAGCTAAAAAGCGACATATTACTAGACATATTAACATATATATTCTGAAATGACCATGCATGAATATTTATATTGTGTTATGTATATGTGTTTTTTTATATAGTTTAGGAGTCCCTGACACCATAAAAGTGTGAGTTGGGCCTATAATTTGTTTATTAGGCTGCTGCATATAAATTTTAAACATTTCCCATGTGTTCTGTCTTGTGATTTGTGTGAGTTCTACTAGATTGCTCCTAGAAGCTAGAAAAGAGTTACAAAATCCCAAGTACTGGGTTTACCTCTCCTATGGGTATTGACCAGCATGACAGTTAATTTAGCTTCATTGCCACAGCTGCAGCTTTTTCTTTGTTGTTACTCGGAAATAGGGATTTCAGAGCCTATCTGTACGGACCTGAAAATCCTATCTATTTTCTTGCCATCTTTGCGTTCATAAGAGGATGTAACACTTGTATATCCTACGATTAGACACACAGCCTCTTGAGAGCTTCAGACTCTAACGCAGAACTCTTGCAGCCAAAACAATGATTTTCAGCACATAGATCCCAAATCTAATCAAATTTCTGTAATATCAGCATATGACCTTTTATCCTATTAGTGTGTTTCTGCATAGTTTAGTCCCATGATCCCTTAATACTTTGTGCATCTTTGCTGCATTGAGTCTAATTATTTTTAAAATGTTGAGCAATAATTATACATGATTAGATTTGAATCTGAAGTATGATGACTGTAACATAAGTGTATTTTTGTGTTTTCAATAATAATAGACAAACTACTGTAACTTGAAAATAGTGAAACACTATTGATTCAATGTATGTATATTTATATTAATCAAGCAGATAGTGTGAGGCAAAGGAGGAAGCCAGAAACGCCATCCATAGAAAAAATAAATTGAGGGCGCAATTTATTTTTTCTATGGATGGCGTTTCTGCTGTGCTCCTTTGCCTCACACTATCTGCTTACTGACTTACCGTGCAGGACTGCACAGCTAGGGAACCTTGGAACTTCGGATTCATTCTTGACAGCCCTATGGGCAGGTAATGGGCTTGTGCCCCTCATGTTTACCTATGACCCTACATTTGGGGATACTTATGTCCTATAAGGGGTTAATATACTAAGACCATTGGTTGCGGCAGTCAAGTGGAAACCACTAGGTCTTGTGGTCCCCTGGATGTATACTTTATGGACTGTAACGTATTATGATTGGTTACAGTTTAGCCATCACCGTTTGGATTATTTCTATGTGATCAGAGTACTCACCTATATTTGAGCACCATTTCTTTACACATCTTTATATTTATATTCATGAAGGGCCAACACTGTACACAGCACTTTACAAAAAAAACCTGATACATTAAGTGCAACAAACATAAAATCCGACAATAGGTAAGGAAATCTCTGACAGAGATTTTATAATCTAAGTGCTATGTTAGGAGACTTAGGGCCTCATGCACAAAGCACCGAAAAGCTATTTTTCGCCATTTTTTCGCCAAAAAAGCCTTTGCTATTCAGTAAGCGCCGATAAGTGGCCAAAATCGTCATTTTTTCTTCCTGATAAAAAATTATCGGCAGGCGGCTGCCAATAAGCCACTTTTCGGCACCTTTTGCACTTTTTCAAATCGGCTGTATTCTAGTAGCCCCGATCATCTTATCGGTGCTTATTGGTGCTGTTGAAACGCGTAGGGCCAGGTGTGCTGTGGATTCCTGCAGCGTTGATTTATGAGTTCTGCCTGACATTCTCCTGCTTGCCATCTCCGTGCACGGCGTGACGTCATCTGTTCGTTCCGCCGCAAACATTGTCCCCGCTGGAAACCTAAACTATCTGGAGGTGTGTTCCCGGGGAAAGAATACTGTGAGGA
This sequence comes from Ascaphus truei, assembly GCA_036426205.1. NCBI lineage: Eukaryota > Metazoa > Chordata > Amphibia > Anura > Ascaphidae > Ascaphus > Ascaphus truei. Next base: position 111,970 of record WSYH01001202.1, read on the forward strand.
GCCTGATGATGTGAGTTCCTGCTGGCAAAGATACACGAGGGCTGTACTGGATGCAGTGGTGTCACGGAGCAGAGTAGCAGAGCAGCAGCGCTTACAGAACCTTGGGAGCATGAGTATTACTCATACAATGCTTTTTTATCTTTTATGTTTGTGAGTTCATTTTCTAAGCCTTTTATTGGGAATTAAACAATTTTTTGCACAGTAATGCAGTAGGATTGGGCGATTTTTTCTTCTATTTTCTATACAGGTGGAGAGGGAGGTCGTTGTGCCCTTTAAAGAAGCAGCCTTTTTCCTGTCAGTGCTTTTCTGTTTCTTGCATTTTTTGGACTTCATTTGGACTTCAAAGGATTTGTGACAAAAGTTTGTTATTGGGTCCACAGCACATCTTTTTATAACTATATATGCATTTGGTGAACGTATTGATTGCACAGTTAAATATTATTATTGTCATTTAGGTTTTATATATATTTATACATTTTCTGATCATTTATTATTATACTATTGCTGTCACACCATACCCAAGCGCAGTCCTTTTCTGTATATATATATATATATATATATATATATGTATATCTATAGAGAGAGAGAGGGAGATCTCAGTATTTACACACACACACAGAGACTGTGTGTATGTGTATATATATATATATAGAGAGAGAGATATAGAGATAGTATATGTGTGTACATATATAGATCTATAGATATATATACATACACACATAGACAAAATATATATTCATTCTCACTTACATATTAATATCTCTTACAATATTTTATACATGATAACATGTAAACATGATGAAGTATGAATGAAGATTATGGTAAGTAGATTTCTTAAGAGGCTCAATACACAATAACACATTACATGAAACAGTAGTTAATGTGAAATGGTTAATGTAATAATGTTGTATATAAAACATACTCTCATAACATGACACTAAACATTAGAATACTCAAGGTGTTAAATATTACACTTAACTTGACCTAAGTGAATGTCATATTACATTTAAATGCAAGTTTGGGCCTAATGTCTTATCAGTAACCAACTGATTAATAATATGTTCTGAAACATGCCTTAAATTATTCACTGAATGAGCATTTGTAAACATTCATATCTGTACAAGGACATACTTGAATGTTTGCAACCATCTCTACATGATCATACATACACTGTGCATGAAAGAGTATGCATTAAACACCACAACATCACAAAATAGTTTAGTGAAGGTTGTTATTTCTTTTTTGGTTGACTTTTGAGAGCGAGTCACAGGCCTGCTTGTTGCCTGTTGTGATTTTCTTTTCCCTGTGCCAAGTACTCTCGGCTTCACTGTAGCACTTGTTGTGTGCTGTGGCACTGGTTCAGGGGCACTTGTTGTGGGCTGTGGCACTGGTATTGAATGAAAGGCTGATATCAAAAATGACACAACTAAAAATGTCATATACAAGTTCTAAAGAACTCCAAAATCTGAAACCACACGATGAGCGTCATCTGAGCTAACCAATCGCTGTTTTTTCCCTAGCTTTTTCCTGGAATGCGACGCACCTTCACCTGTAAGCATTGCCGCATTTCATTTTGCTTTTTCTCAGCCACGGGTATTGGCACGGTTGGACGCGCGGTTAGCGTTTATTGAGAATGGTACAGATTTAATAGGAGCAATATTCGGCGAACTGGCCGCCAGGATGGAGATATCATTGAATTGTAATGCGCATGCGCTTTCAGTAATGTGTCGACTTGAAGGTGTTTCGTTTTAAAAAGATACAACAGTGTGCTTATTTGTAACTTGGCCTTGAGACTGTGAAGGAAAAAGGGAGAGGTTGGCAAAAATGTATCAACTTAGGGATTTTCATATTAAGAAAGACAAAAGACCAGTTTTCGTTTACAGTTTCTCCAGAGAGACCCGACGCCCGCCATGAGTGTCAAGTGCAGCCCGTTTCAAAACCCGACAGAAGTTACGCGTATTTGATATGGCGCCGGAGTAATGCAACAGATGCTAAGATGGCAAACGTTGTTCACATTTATCAGATTTAATCAAAACATGACTTTTACAAATTTCGCCAGTCCTCTACGGGAAGCGTTGGCAATAAGGAAAAGGTATTGAGTGATCCTGTTTTATAGTATTGAGCCCACAATTTGTTGGAGGTTATTGGTGTGTCACCGGGCTTTTTCCTGTATCTATGAATCATGCAGACAGGCAAAGGGCGAAGGGTCGTGTTAAAACCAACTAAAAAACGAACAGTCGCTGCCAAGGCAATGCCACCAGCACCAGGCTTCCAATGACGGTTCCCCACGTTCAGTGAAAACCCTTGTGATCTATCAGAACGCCTGAGCGGTTTTCGCGTGCAGTTTCGATCAAGCTTGGAATGTACTAACGCAATTTCCAGCCTCATCAGCTGACTACACGGTGGACTATTCCGCTGCAAACTATCGAAGTGGATGATCAGAAAACTGGATTAGGCAGTGGACCGGGGTGCGGCGGCCCGGCGCCAGAGAATGCGGAAATTCTATTGGTGAGTATTGTTGCCGTATTATTTCTGTGGTTTTTTATTGTGACAATACGGTTATAATATCGGTTGCTATTCAAAGTCAAGCGAATTCTCCTGAAGCAAAATGCATTTGGTGAGCGGCTTCTACAGTAATTACTGCCAGATACTGAACAATGGCTGGAATGGAACGTAAGGCACAGGCGCATTGCAACATTCTTTGAAAAGCATATGCGTGGTCATTACACTACGGGTAGGCGCATGCGCATGTGAACAGGAAGACGCCCCCGAGAAATGATGGTGGACTGGGGAGCGGGGAACTTTTTAGCGGGGCGTGGACCCATTACAGTTAAACTGTTCTTTTGTTTTTCCTCAGAAAAGAAAACGGCTATGAGGGATTCGATGGTAAATCGCTTTGTGTAAAACAATTGCCTGCACATTGCTGATCAGATTAGAAACCATGTACAGAGTCTACAGTTTAGTGGCAGTTGTATTGATAGGATAGATACGGACCTGAAACGTTATGCTGATGTTTTCCGGCCGTACAGTATACAATACTTTTTATAAAAGTTATACGGTGTAATAACCCGGAAAAAATAAAATATGCATTTTATTCTACAGGTTTACAGTACTGTACATACAGTAGTGTATTCTATCAGTGCCAGTACCAGTAACCCATACAGTTCCAGTTACAGTAATGTTGTGGTCTTCATTGTTTAATACTTTGTACTGGCATGCCACAGATACAGACAGTATGCCTGGACGTAGTGTACATCTGACACACTGTATTTTTTACAGTAGCAAAAGGAGCCAATAGAACAATGTAAAAAAAAAAAACATGTTCTTTTATGGTGGAGTAAGTACAAAAACATCTATTTACAAATTTACTGTACAATGTAGAAACATTTTAAGTGCACAGCAATTCAAAACATCAACAGGTGTATGGTTTACTGCTACAGTGTTAAAACATTTAGGTATAGAAAGAAAAAACATTTACAGTCAGTCAGATGGTTTACAGTCCCAGTTTTAAAAACAAATTTTATTATGTCATTTAAAATATACAAAACGCAACATCTCCTTTATTAAGAACGGCAAGTCCAAAACATATACAGTGGGGATGGGTTTTTTGTGCAAAACAGTCTGCACCAGTCAGTCCGAGGGAAGCAACAGGCCCAGTTTTCACGGAAACCTTTGAAAACCGTGCCTTTTTCGGACCTCAGGGACTGGAATTGTGCAGGTCCGTGTGTGTGTACAGCAAGTTTTAAAACATTTCTGGTATAAATACAAGTTAAAAAACACCACACCATTCTCATTTATTTAGTACAGCAGGTCAAAAACATGTCCAAACAGGTCAGCACAACAGTATGGTTTACTGTGATTAAAAAAAAATCTTTATTCATAAAATAAAGTATACAAAACACAACATCTCCTTTATTAACAGAAAACTATTCAGTACAGTGGGATGGTGTGACAAAACAGTCCTCAGGCCTGCACACGACATGCCTCGGAGGGCAGCAAACAGGCCGTTTTCAGGACAACTTGAAAACCGTGCATGTTTGTTTTTTTACGGCCCTCAGGGACTGGAATTGTGCAGGTCCTTTGTGTGTGTTTACCCAGCAAATTAAAACAGTAAGTAAATACAGTACAACGCAGTTCATAAAAATTCTTTATTAAGTTCAGCAGGTCAAAACATGGTACAGCACAGTTCAGCACAACAGTTATGGTCGTTACAGTTGCCCGTGATAAACAGAAATCCACCACATGTCCGTCCATGGCCTATTCCTTCAATGACGCAAACGCCATAATGCAGAGTCTCGAACGCCTTTCATTTAAGGATCTGTTATTGGATAAAAGCGCCCATTTCATCCAGAATGTTTGTTCTTTTTAATTGGCAGAGAGGAAGCGCCTTTTTCCGCGATATTCCTTCGTAGTCACTCTCAAGGCCCAGCGCAGTACAATGAGTAGGGAACATGGTGCTTAAAAAAGTACCAAAGGCATAATTGTGGGGTGACCCAGACAATCATCACCCCTTATAATTCTACCGGTGCCGGTGGCAGATTCGCCACAGGGTGGATGTCGGGCACCATATCGATGCGAGCGAATGTAGCGTCTTCTGGGAGCGGGTGTGCTTGAGGGCGACGGGCGATGGTAGGTGTCTGGGAGGAAGCTTTCCTCCAGTCTTGGTCGCGTGTGTCTCCTGGCGTGGTTCTGACGGGGTGTGTCATGTACTCCTCCAACGGCATACATGTAACTACATATTATGGTGGCGGCGGGTGCGCTTGGGGATGGAAAGGGGGTCGATGCTCCCATTCATCACATCCATGTTCACCCCACTGCTCCAGCGTCTGGGAAAACAGGGGCATTAACCCACGACAAAATTGATGTATAACGCTATGTCAGCCTCTCTCTCTCCTTCCGTCGATCCATCTGTTTGATCCCTATGTTGCATCATGATCCTATCTAGATCCGTTGATCCAATATATCTATCCATTGACACTATGTAGCATCCTTGCTCCACATTTAGCATTGTCTCCAGAAGCAATCTATCTTTGCCCAGCACAATGAGTTCCCGGGAATATACCACACTTTCCCATTCAGCAATCCGATCTACGAGCGCTTCTGGTTGTGCAGGCTGTGGGTATACTGGGTGGTGGTGTAAGAACGCCAGGGATGAGATGGATTGGGTTCCATGAGTAGAAGCGGTGCGTCGTTGAAGAAGGTGGAGTGAACGGTGATCTGTGGATCCGTTAGAGGAAACGGCAGCTCGTCGGAAGGGGGGGAGTAAAAGTTGACCTTTGGTATTCCGGCGCAGAAGCAGAGTCTCTAGAGACAAAGAGAAAGTGACGCTGGAGTTTCAGAGGGCCAGATCGTCGGATACACTGGAGAGGGGGATGCCTGTGGGTTTCCAGGGCGGGGGGCGGCAGAAGATCGTCGAGCGTATGTGAGGAAGGTTGTCTGCGAAGTTCGATGGGTTGCGTGCTAATGCCGTTTTTGCGTCGAGAGCAATCATCACCGTATATCTTTTGACATCAATAGGCTACGTCTATGAAAACCCTTAGCTTGGGGTCACAGAAGTTTTCTTTTTGGCCTTATCAGCCTGTCGCTTTTTGCCTTGCGTGAGGAATGACAACCAACCGCCTTTCGCTTTTTTGCGTTGAAGGCACTGAAAGAGGGCGAGTGGGTTCCTGCCTGCCGTAGAATCGGGGGTTGAATCCTGTGAAGCATGATGGCATACAGTAATGCATATCTGGACAAGGGCCAGTTCGATAAAGATCAGGAGTCGGTGGGCAATGCAACGTGTGTAACCTGTTACTGCACTGTGCGGCGAGGTTACAGGTGTGAAAGTGGGCGTAACCTAATGTAGTCTTACCGGTATAAATACAAACCCATCCATTTTTGTGATTCACTGCAATTGCATACACATCGACTCTACAAAACATCGAATATACATTCTTGTGTTGTATTTTCTTTCTTTCTTCTCGCAGCAATGGTTTGTTAAAAACATTTCAAGGATATCAGCAGCGATTAATTAATGAGATGTACACACCGAGCTACAACAATTGCCTTGTGCTATCAACGCTGGTTCGCGTACATCTGGCCTCGTTGTGCCAGGCACCCACCCGTGAGTCAATCATGGCACACGGAGAAAACAGAGAACGCAAAAGGGCACCAGGGTAACTACCCGTACAGTAATTTATAACACGTTTTTTTAAAAATTAGATCAAAAAATGTACTGTCCACTACAGTACTGTCATCTAAATATTTTGTTATTTTCTGTTGATTTATATTACAAAGATAAATATTTTGTATTATATTAAGTATATTAAACAGTAATAGTATATGTTGTATATTTATATTAATACTAACACGTATATCATAATTGTATATTATATTTATATTACACATTTTCTTTTGCTGGCATATTAATAGAACAATAATTGTTATCTGTTGACCTACTGTCTGCTATTTTTACTTAACGGATTGTTTTCGTTACATTGGTAGGAAGACAACTGCTTCGGTGGACCAAAAAGTAAGTGAGGAGAATGATGGAGAGTGATTAAGGGTCCAATACACTCTGCGGAAAATACAATCTCACGTATCGAGAGACCACATAAGAAGATGAGACGCAAGCATTGGATGGAACTAGGACGTGTGGGTTTAGTATGGGTAGTTACGAGGTAAACAGTGTTATTTAGGAAAACGTGTACTTGTCCGCAAAATATTATTCCTTGTCATTACAGATGATACTGCTTGATAAGGGACGGCAAAAAAAATCAAGAGGGGTCCGCCAGGCCTATGGATACACGTGGGGAATTCCAGGATTGCATCTTCACTGCGACGATTCCTGTGTCGCTGGAGATTTGGCAAGCGTTGCTTCCACAAAAGGCCGCATTCTTTGAAGCCCGCGGCAAACCCCCGTGAAGCTGTCAGTGTGTGGGTGCCATCTCTGCGTGGACCAGATGCATTGTCATCTTTGAAGGTAAAATATATGAATTATAATGTAGCCTTATGCACTGTACTTTAAACTAGTGTAGCCTTACTGTATGCACTGTACTGTCCTATTTGCGTTTTTTGGCACTTGTCTTTCTTTTCTTGCTATAATCTGAATAACACTTTCATCCAAACAACATTGTGCAATAATGCACCCGAGTTCCCCAATGTTCCCGCTTCTACCAGGACAACGATCCCAAGCACACCACGCCACAGCGCATATTCTTGAGCACTGTAACAACTGGGTGAAGGACCCAGTCAATAGTAAGGGTGATAACCGTGTCTCAATTTTTTCCCACGTTTTAACTGTGTACTGTATCTCTAAACTAATATGTCCTTTTACAATGACAGACGCCAACTTCAACTACTCGATAAATGTCTGGCACAGCTGAAGACCATTATCCGAAAAGTGGTGAAAAACCTCCAAAAGGACGGTTTTGAAGGCATATGAGTTTTTTGGAACGATGGTACTCACGTGGAGCCGCGAATAAATATATAGACCATATGCCACTGTTTTGCCTTGTGACAGAGTCACGTAATGGGCAAGCATCAGGGAAGTAGCTGTTGCTGTGATTTGTAAGTACGATATGATACAGGTAAGTAGGGCAACAGATTTTTTGTTTCCCAAATAGTAGAGTACATAGTTACAGTTTTTTCTTTACAGAAGAGAGCACACGCAACAGGGTTCCAGTACATAGTATTTAACAAGTCCAGATACAGTAGTGTCAAGTATAGACTAGTTTGACAGTACTACATTACTGCCTAATAACGCTCAACTGTTGTTTTTCCAGAAAGAGCACACCAGCACCACTGTACAGTAGTAGTCACACTCACATATGCCATAATACCGTACGCACATAACTGCACTATTTTAATTTTATGTCGTTTCAAGGAAAAAGTGGCCTGTGGGGGAGGTGGTGTTTGTGTCCAGTCTAACTGTTTGTACAGCAAATGTAACGTAAAATAAAAAGCCGAGTACTGAGTACACAAAACCTCTCCTGCTCCTCAGGCACTACTTACTGTACACAGAATGAGGGAGAACAAATCAGACGGAAAAAAACGATTACTATATATATTATATGCCAAAACGAAAAGAGAAAAAGCGCACTATCCTTGCTTGTAACAATCCATATTGCAATTTAATAGAACGGAAAGACAATTGGCACACTTACAATTGATTGCCCATTAAAATAACGTTTTATGGGACAATGCCCATTTAGCACCAACGAAGACTTCACCTCACCTCACTCGTCGTAATCTCACGATCGAGATTTCGAGACCCATTTGAGAACGCCGTTTTTCTCTTCCATATGTTTCTATTTGACATCCGCAATAGCTCTCAGCAGCTGACGTCTCCACCATTACTCCACAATGCGGCTGTGGATACCGGAAGGATTTTCCCTTGTATTTCCTTGGTCTCTCTCTGGTGCCGAGGCAGTCACCCGGAGTTTCAATGCAAAAACCGCCTACACGCGTTTCGTTTTCTTTTTCTCTCTCGCTTGCGGATTCATCAGGGATGGACAACCAAGGGCTATCTGGGTGTTAATAGTTCCCACAAAAGCATAATTGACTCACAGGTGTGTTTAGTACTATAGGTGTCATTAAATCAAATTGATATCGGTGCAATTAATTGAGGGCTCTAATCCCTTTAAAACCAACGAAATTTAAAACGTAATATATTTTATACAGCAACACACGGGATACTGTGTGTGAGAATATTATCCAAGTTAACATGCAATTACATAGTACATGACAGAGTGAACCTGATAGACCTTGTACTTAACTTAAAAAAAATAAAGTAATATTTACAAAAGTATAATCAGATTAAATATGAATGAGATGTGATAAATAATATTGCAAAATATACACTTTTTACCTATGCCAACTTCTTTTGACATAAACAATTCATTAACATATTATATCAACCCTCATCTTAACTAATGATACAAATAAAGATCTTTACCTTACTTGTAACATAATCTCAATACCATACTAACATCAGAAAACTACTATAAATTGTGCATATAATAACTTCAAATTAAAAAATGAATGAAATTCATACTTAAGCTTGGAAAAGTAGAGATCATTTTGGTGTATCTCTCTAAGTGAACTGGAAGAAGAGTAGAAAAAGTGATAATGATAGCACAGAGTCTACGCCAAAAGTTATCTATATGGGCTTGTAGTTCTTGTATATCAATATGAACCCAAAATTTGGGTCTTTTGAATCCTGATGATCAAACTGCAATGTTCCTGATTAGTTGTCCTATATCCTTATAGAGACAAAATAGTAATAATGGATAGAAGGCCTATGGAATTGGATTGGGGCAAAAATGATTATAGCATAAAGGGAAATGGGGGGGACCTTATTATGACCACACAAACCGTGTTGTATAAATATCGTGTGACAACCAATATTGATCCTATAATAAGTACAGTGCTTATATAAAGGATGAAATAATCTAGAAATATACAACTCTCCTTTTTTTCTGCCAAAGTCTTAATTTCCCATATCATTCAAAGGGATCATTTGTGTGAAACTTTTTCAACATGTTACTCCAGGACTTTGACCAACTGTGTTCAATACAGAATCAATACGATATAGAAAATTTTCAAAAAGGGAGACACTCGCACTTAAGGAAACTTTGTATTTTAGTCTCCGCTTGTATAGCAGGCCGGTAATACAGAGGGGGGGTTAGTTTGCAGGGGACAGAACGATTACCTGTCAGAGCCTTTAGAACTCTTATGTGACAATACCTATATATCTTTTGGGGCAAGACCCTATGGAAGTTTTCAAAAAGGAGTATAAAAGATCTTCTACACCCAGCCCTAAATATAAATGTCATTAACAAGTCAGGAATTGGTTTCTTTACATACGGTTTCCAAGAACACCCATTTTTACCAAATTTCCCAAGTACATAAACACAGTTCTAACCCTCCTGGAAGACCACTGTGTCTCTTTTTGGGGTGGAGTACGATACCTCCACGTGTCCCAGTACGTAGATTGATTTTTTACACAGCTTAGTCCACGTTGAATCATATTTAAGGGACATTTGCATGTGCCTCGACTCCATCTCTGGGATTCTTTGGAACCAATACCATACATCTGGCACTTGTGACAGTACATCTTTGTAGACGTGATATAATAATAAAGGTTTAGATGCAGTAAAATATTTTTTCTTTAATTTGGACACAAACTAGGCCCCAAATCTTTATTCATCTTTACAAGCAGGCCTTGCTCCATACTGAACACAATTATTTTTTATTCTTTGAAGACTTATTATATTGGCATGATCTGTGGGACGGGCCATGGGCACCAAGATTTCTCCCCAGCTAGCGAACCTCTACTGTTTGCTGGAGGGAATGCATGTGTGGGGTGATGCGATCTGGCGCGAGGCGAATCTGTGTACTATGGCCGTACATAGATGACATCATCCTAATTATGGTGAGTGATCTGGAACTCCTGAACACAAAATTAACAGGCATTCAACAACAATGACAATGGATCTGAAGTTTACATACAATGTTTTAACACAGAACATGATGTGTTTCTGACCTTAGAACAATAGAGCTCATTTGTAATGGAAAAATTGTCACCAAACACACTTCAGAGATCAGTGGCCACCAATAGCTATCTACACCAACATATCAACCATTACAAAGAGATGGTGGCCATATTCCCAGGGGCCAATTTCTCAGAATAGACGAATTGTTCTTCACTTCTGATTTTTGGCCCGCGGGGAAATATTGGTTTGTACGAATTCCTGGCTAGGGGTATAACAAACATATCAATATGAGACATTCGCAGGTAGGTCTCCTGGGAGGCGTGAAATCTTTATGCCAATCAACAGTTGGAGGTAGCCCAATGGTGATTTTGGGGCTAATTCGTAGAGTACACCACTTTTCATTACAACATTCATATTCAGTGAAAGGCATTTCAAACAATGTCTCAAAAACATGGAGTATATGTTAAGGGGACCCAATAATTGGAAAAATTACCACCAAAGAGTCCCTATTATATACAAAAAAGCCGAAATTAAAAACATCTGGCACCCAGTCGCCTTAAACAGATTAGGGATACTTCTTGTGTCAAAACCGAAAAAATGGCAACTTTTGTTTGTGGTAGAACTTAGATGTTTAACATGCAAACATATGTGCAAAACCACCAAATTACATCCTTTTTTAATAAATCTGTACACACACTTAAGAGCCATATGGATTGTCTATCCTCTTCGTGATCTATGTCATACTGTAAATGTGGAACTCCAATACGTGGAAGAACCACGAGGACTCTAAGCACAAGATTTCTAGAACATGAAGAAAATATTCTGCATGGTATTACCACTCACAACTTATCTAGACATTTCTTGGAAATACACAACAAGGATCCATCATCACTGACTGTCATGTGTCTTAGAACATATCCCTCTAGCAATATTAAGTGGCGATAGGGTCAAAAAACTAAACCTAAGGGAGACCTTCTGATTAACATGTTGGAGACATTGAGGTCCAGGGGTTCAACGACTGTATTGAAGTAAGCACTAGAGTGTAATATATTACACTTGCATGACTGGATCTTAGAGGTCTGGGCTGAGCATGTATAGCATGCTCCCTCTGAATCCTAGTTGGTTTGTAATGTGGGACCATTTGGTCAGCACGCATCACACACCAAAATAATTATTTTGGACACAAAACACATTTCTTTATTATTCATAACAGTCACTATGAATATCACGTTTAGAATATAAGATTCAATCATTAATATATATACCACACATTGAACCATGAAACATCTATAAAAATAACTTTAATTTATATTTTATTCAAATACTTGTTAGTTCAGTTCACTCGGATTGCTGCTTTTGGTTGCTAGTAAGGTCTTCTTTTTTTCCCTCAAGCAATAGAGCTTCGCTTATTCTGCTATACATCAATATAATAGTCAAATAGCGACGTTTAGATATATATTCATTCCTTATAAAGCATGACTTAGTCATAGTATCAATATTGGTTTCACAGGATATATTTATACAACACGGTTTGGTGGTTCATGAATCAAGGTCCCCCATTTTCCCTTATTATGCTATAATCATTTTTGCCCGCCAATATATCCATAGGGATCCTTATATCCATGTATTCTATTTTTTCTCTATAAGGATATAGACAAAACTAATCAGAACATTTGCAGTTGATCAATCAGGACTTCAAAGACCCAAAATTTGGGTACATTTGATATAAAAACTACAAGCCATTATAGACTTTTGGCTAGACTCTTGCTATATTATCACTGTTTCATCTTCTTTCCAGTTCACATATAGAGAGATACACAAAATGATTCTCTCTTTTAAGCTTAAGTAAATTCATTCATTTTTTAATAATTACTATATAATGCACAATTTATAGTTTTTCTAGATGTTAGTATGGTATTTAGATTTATTTAACATAACTGTAAAGATATTATATTTGTATCATAGTTACATGTAGGGTATGTATATAATATGTAATAATGATTGTTATGTCCAAAAGAAGTTTGGCATAGGAAAAGTCGGTATATTTTGAATATTATTTAATCATCATTCATTCAATATTTAATCTGATTATCTTTGTATATATTCTTTATATTTTTTTAATTTAAGTAAAGTTCTAATTCATGTTCACATCCTGTCATGTTATATGTAATTTGATATTAACTGGCTAAATATTCCATCAGCAGCAGTATCCTCGTTTGCTGTTATAAATATATTAACGTTTTAAATTCTTTTGAGTTAAAGGTATTAGAGCTCTCAATTATATGTGCACCGGATATCAATTGATTTAATGACACCTTAGTACTAAACACACCTGTGAGCTATTATGCTCATTTACGTGAGGGACTATTTAACACCAGATAGCCCCTTTGGTGTCCATCCCCTGATGAAACCGCAAAAGGCGGAAGAAACGCGTAGGGCCGGTTTGCATTGAAACTACGGTGGCTGACCTGCCTTCGGCACCAGAGAGAGACCAAGGAATAAACAAGGAACATCCTTCCGGTATCCAGCACCGCATGTGTGGGAGTAATGGTGGACGCACGCTGCTGAGAGCTCCTGACGGATGTCTGTTTAAAACATCTTGGGAGAAAACGGCGTTCTCAACTGCTGGGTCTCGAATATGCTGATCGTGGAGATTAACGAGCGGGAGGTGACGGTGAAGTCTTCGTTTGGTGATGGGCAGGTCCATAAAACGCTTATTTTAATCAGACTAATTGTAAGTGTGCAATTGTCTTGTCCATGGGTTATTAAAATGTCATCTGATTTCACAAAGGACGGGCGCTTTTTCTCTTTTCTTTTTCTAATAGGTTCTATGGGAACTTGGTGAACCCAAGAAGAAGCAGCTGGACCTTTGTTTATTATTTACCATGGACTTATTTGGACTTAAGTATCAATTTTTATAGTTCTTATTTGTTTTTTATTGCTATTTTTATGTTCAACAGATTATTTTTATCTTTTGATATTTTTGCACATTTTTTCTATCATTTTTTTGTTTGATGTATGTTGTTTTTTTGTATATATCAATTATCAATTAGCAATTAGGCACTAATTGGTTCATGCAAACATCATAATCACTATTGATATTTGGTGCAACATTTTGACACACGTCACCGGAGTGGCAGCGGTTGTGGGTGTATTTGAAAAAGAGGCGCTGTCTTGATAACGGTACCCATTATATATATATATGTATATAATATATATATAATATATAATATATATACATTACAGTATATATTATTAAATAATATTCTTATAAATGTGCATTATTCATGTTTCCCCATGTTTTTCAAATGTTTTTTAAATGTTTATGCAATTTCAATCTGCCATCTCTAAAAGGATTAGAGTACACGCAGGCGCAGTGAGGCGATTGACGCTCGACTAGGGACGGATTAAAAACACAATGACTGACTAACTTCAGAAAATGAATGACTCTGTGGAGGTGTCTGTCGATAAGAGTTGGGTGTGTTGGTGGGGGGAGGGATGAAGGATTAGTTGTGCAGCAGTTAAAGAAATCAATACTGTAGAGTACAGTAATTTCAAAAGGCTGTTCATCATAATAATGTAATTTGACCCCAAACCCCCCAAATACAGTACATAAAAGCACACAAATCATCCATGTGCAGGCAAACGCACAGATTTAATATCGTAATATCAAGATTGTTTTTGCAGGCTTGTGGATAAAATAACAGTTAAAAAAATATAATAAAAAATTTTTTGGGGGGCACTCAAGCAAGCAGTGGTGGGTGAAGTTACAGGCGCATGAGCAGGAATAAACTAGCTCCCATCCGAAAGAGTTACACACAGGGCATAGAGAGGTGATGCTCTGTGCAAATCAAATCGAGAAGGGATTTTCCAAATCGTTGCCGTAAACAAAGCCTCAAAATTCCCATCTCAAAGAGAATTACAGCAGGCGCAGTGAGGTTTGTAGTTGGCTATGGACGTATTAAGAACACAATCGCAAGATTAGAAAATTAACGACTCCGTGGAATTTCAAATCCTTGAGCTAGCAGTTCATGGGGGAGGGGGTACAGGTACAGCTGCATGAAGTACAAAGCTAAAGACATACTTAATTTCAAAAAGGCAGTTCATCATACTAATACACCCCCAAATACAGTACGTAAAAAACACACAAATTAAACATGTGCAGTCAACAACACAGGGTCGCAGTCAAAAGCTACAGCACAGATTGAATATCGTAATACAGTAAGATGGTTTTTGAGGCTTGTGGAGAAAAAAAAAATTACAATTAAAAAAAAATTTATATTTTTGGTCACTCAATTAGGCAAGCAAGCAGTGGTAGGCGAAGTTACAGGTGCCTGCGCAGTAAATTCCTGCTGTAAAGCAGGAGGAATGCGATTGAAACCAGAACCACGTTCAAAGGAATGGGTGTGAGAGAGATTGTACTGCATTGTAGAGAAGATAAGAAGTTGAAAATACCTGCAGGCAGTTAATTATCCTGAGCGAGGGGGAGAGCGCTGTTATGCCGAAATGTGACATGTTACAGTACAGTACACGCCTATGCGTTTCAACAATTTTCAAATGAGACATACTGAGACATATACAGTATGTCTCAGTATGTCTCATTTGAAAATTGTTGAAAACATAGCACTGCAAATGCATGTACTGTATACTTTAAATATGCAAATTTACAATTACTGCGCGCGCACACAAGACATGTGTAGACGTAGGTTGAACCGAAAGGTATTAGACTTCCAAGACAACAGCTCGCAAATGCCCCCCTGAGTTTTTACACGGCATTGCAGTATTGCAGGGCAGCGAGAATAAATGCTAATATCACGAACGCGAAAATAACGCAGTTCACTGCGGGGAAAACGACAAAAAAACGCACCTAACCGGGATAATCTGAGAGCCGCGGATATAGCGATTTAGACTCAGGTCGGCCGCCACTGTACAAGCACTGGTTCTGAATGTAAGCCAAGCCAATCAGTTTAGGAGTACAGCAAGAGAGCAGGAATTCCAGTATAACCCATCAGAGGATGGATCTTTACGTGGTGGTATTTTTTCTCCAGACATTCAGTACATCATTTCACCCCTTCAAGATGGTTCTGGTACACTGATGTCACTTCTGTGCAGGTCCCTGTCAACATCCAACACGTTTTCATCATCTGTTCCAAATATTGAACCGACACCTACAAATGAGCCACGCAAAAGAAAGATTGGTCAACAATTACAAATCACCAGCTTTTGGAAGAAGACAAAAACACACACACAAGAAAGTGCTCCACCAGTGTTGCAATGTATCTTAAGTGCTGAACCAGTGCCACAAGCCACAAAACAAGTGCCCCTGAACCAGTGCACAGAGCCCACAACAAGTGCCCTGAACCAGTGCCACAGCCCCACAACAGTGCCCCTGAACAGTGCCAACAGCCCACAACAGTGCCCCTGAGCACTTGTTGTGGGCTGTGGCACTGGTTCAGGGGCACTTGTTGTGGGCTGTGGCACTGGTTCAGGGGCACTTGTTGTGGGCTGTGGCACTGGTTTAGGTGCACTAGTTGTGGGCTGTGGCACTGGTTCAGGGGCACTAGTTGTGGGCTGTGGCACTGGTTCAGGGGCACTTGTTGTGGGCTGTGGCACTGGTTCAGGGGTACTTGTTGTGGGGTGTGGCACTGGTTCAGGGGCACTTGTTGTGGGCTGTGGCACTGGTTCAGGGGCACTTGTTGTGGGCTCTGGCACTGGTTCAGGGGCACTGGTTCAGGGGCACTTGTTGTGGGGTGTGGCACTGGTTCAGGGGCACTTGTTGTGGGGTGTGGTACTGGTTCAGGGGCACTTGTTGTGGGCTGTGGCACTGGTTCAGGGGCTAAATACGTGTTTAATACCCTAACAAGGGGCTTAGACCTTGTCTAAGGTATTTTATTGATTTGGGAATTTTCTCTTACAGCGCATCTATTTGATTTTGAAGCAAGTGTCGGCCAGAAACAGAGTGACAGAGAGAAAGCAATAATAGGTGAAAGGGGCAGGTGTCACAGATATGCTGTATAGGGGCAGAAAAAGAGAGATATAGCAATTACACACTTTATAATGACTGACTTTTAATACAACAGCTTTGTGCCCGGCTTCGCCTTGGAATGTAAATATTGAATAAATCTCCCCCCACCCCTCCCCCAGTCTGGCGGAACATCTCCCCGCGCTCCCGCCCGCGCTCCCAGCGGGTGTTGGTCTGTCTGTGAGTGTATATGTTGCCTGTCTGTTTGTGTCTCCCCTGCTTCGGAACATGTCCCCATCCCGCCTCCCCCCCTGCTGGTCGGCACATCTCCCCACTGCTGGTACATCTCCCCCAGCTAGCTGGTAAATCTCCCCTGCCCCCCTGCTGGTATATCTCCCCACGCGCTAGGTGGCACATCTCCCCCCCACATCTCACATAACACACACACACAACAACACACACACTGCCCTGATCCACGCAAGGACATTCCCCTCCCTTGTAGCCACGCCCCCCACCCCCCGTTCTGCTCTACAACATTTTTGCTGGACAGCCGAGGGAAACTTAAATGTTCATAATTTGGGAGATGAGTCACATGGAACTCAAATAGTTGCGTTGACCTACAAATTCCGCAGCAGATGTCAAGTGAAAGTTTTGTGGTGCTACGTGGTGTCGTTCTTCTGAGATTTTGAAGCTTTGGACATACAAAGAACAAATAAACGGAATCCAGCTTCGAATATAGTATAGATTTAAAATTATATATAAAAAAATATAACAATAAAATAATATACATGTTTAATATTAATTTAATGTTTATTATTGGAAAACACCGTTACATCCCACTGGTGTTGCATGAAGTGTGTGGCAAATAGAACTAGCATCGCTCTCTTCTAATTAATACCCAATAATTTCCAGTTGGTTTAACACATGTAACTGTACATTACATCAGTGTTCGTTAAGATGTGTTTTCCATGCAGATAATATTATATCACCATCTTTTTTCTGCTAGTACTATAAATAATTTTTCACTGTTAGTTTTACCAGTGTTGCGTTAAGGATTTGCATACAGATATATCTTAGACCTGACGAAGGAATTTCTTCCTGAAAAGTTGTGCCCACAACTGCAACCAAAAAAATAACTTAAATGCTTTTTGACTGCTTTGAAGTTTTTTCATGTGTGACACATTCTCGAAAATTGTATCCCTGTTGGCGTTTCTGAGGGATCACCCAGCATGATTTAGCATTGATCCTACACTGTACAAGTGCCACCTTCATCATCTGCTTTCCCATTGTTTAACCCTGCACAGATCCAAGAGGAAAACAACAAAATATTTTACTTATTTGTCCTTGTTTTTAGAACCTCTATTCTAAATATATGAAATATTCTCCTGTCAAAACGCATTACTCCCCACTTGTCTTGAGACTTCTGACCTGAACGGCATTTTGTATCATACAGTAAATATTCTACCCTGTGCTAGCTAGTGTAGAAGTACAGAAACAAACAATGAGGCCATATTTATCAAAGGCAAATTATTCTATCATAATATTCCAAATCAGCTAAAAAGCACATATTACTAGACATATTAACTATATATTCTGAAATGACCATGCATGAATATTTATATTGTGTTATGTTATGTGTTTTTTTATATAGTTTAGAGTCCCTGACACCATAAAAGTGTGAGTTGGGCCTATAATTTGTTTATTAGGCTGCTGCTATAAATTTAAACATTTCCCATGTGTTCTGTCTTGTGATTTGTGTGAGTTCTACTAGATTGCTCCTAGAAGCTAGAAAAGAGTTTACAAATCTCCAAGTACTGGTTTACCTCTCCTATGGGTATTGACCAGCATGACAGTTATTTAGCTTCATTGCCACAGCTGCAGCTTTTTCTTTGTTGTTACTCGGAAATAGGGATTCAGAGCCTATCTGTACTGACCTGAAAATCCTATCTATTTTCTTGCCATCTTTGCGTTCATAAGAGGATGTAACACTTGTAATCCTACGATTAACACACAGCCTCTTGAGAGCTTCAGACTCTAACGCAGAACTCTTGCAGCCAAAACAAGATTTTCAGCACATAGATCCCAAATCTAATCAAATTTCTGTAATATCAGCAATGACCTTTTATCCTATAGTGTGTTTCTGCATAGTTTAGTCCCATACCCTTATACTTGTGGCATCTTTGCTGCATTGAGTCTAATTATTTTTAAATTGTTGAGCAATATTATACACTGATTAGATTTGAATCTGAAGTATGATGACTGTAACATAAGTGTATTTTGTGTTTTCAATAATAATAGACAAACTACTGTAACTTGAAATAGTGGAAACACTATTGATTCAATGTATGTATATTTATATAATACAAGCAATAGTGTGAGGCAAAGGAGGAAGCCAGAAACGCCATCCATAGAAAAATAAATTGAGGGCGCAATTATTTTTCTATGGATGGCGTTTCTGCTGTGCTCCTTTGCCTCACACTATCTGCTTACTGACTTACCGGTGCAGGACTGCACCTGGGAAACCTTGGAACTTCGGATTCATTCTTGACACCCCTATGGGCAGGGTAATGGCTTGTGCCCCTCATGTTTACCTAGACCCTACATTTGGGGATACTTATGTCCTATAGGGGTTATATACTAAGACCATTGGTTGCGGCAGTCAAGTGGAACCACTAGTCTTGTGTCCCCTGGATGTATACTTTATGGACTGTAACGTATTATGATTGGTTACAGTTTTGCCATCACCGTTTGGATTATTTCTATTTACAGAAGTACTCACCTATATTTGAGCACCATTTCTTACACAACTCTTTATTATATTCATGAAGGGCCAACACTGTCACAAGCACTTCAAAAAACCTATACATTAAGTGCAACAAACATAAAATCCACAATAGGTAAGGAAATCCTGACAGAGATTTTATAATCTAAGTGCTATGTTGGAGACTTAGGGCCTCATGCACAAAGCACCGAAAAGCTATTTTTCGCCATTTTTTCGCCAAAAAGCCTTTGCTATTCAGTAAGCGGCCGATAAGTGGCCAAAATCGTCATTTTTTCTTCCTGATAAAAAATTATCGGCAGGCGGCTGCCAATAACCACTTTTCGCACCTTTGCACTTTTTCAAATCGGCTGTATTCTAGTAGCCCCGATCATCTTATCGGTGCTTATTGTGCTGTTGAAACGCGTAGGGCCAGTTGTGGCTGTTGTTCCTGCAGCGTTGATTTATGAGTTCTGCCTGACATTCTCCTGCTTGCCATCTCCTGCACGGCGTGACGTCATCTGTTCGTTCCCCGCAAACATGTCCCCGCTGGAAACCTAAACTATCTGGAGGTGTGTTCCGGGGAAAGAATACTGTGGACCTGATGATTGAGTTCCTGCTGGCAAAGATACACGAGGCTGTACTGGATGCAGTGGTGTCACGGAGCAGAGTACAGAGCAGCAGCGCTTACAGAACCTTGGAGCATGAGTATTACTCATACAATGCTTTTTTATCTTTATGTTTGTGGATTCATTTTCTAACCTTTATGGAATTAAAAAATTTTTGCACAGTAATGCAGTAGGATTGGGCGATTTTTTCTTCTATTTTCTATAACAGGTGGAGAGGGAGGTGTTGTGTGCCCTTTAAAGAAGCAGCCTTTTTCCTGTCAGTGCTTTTCTGTTCTTGCATTTTTTGGACTTCATTTGGACTTCAAAGGATTTGTGACAAAAGTTTGTTATTGGTCCACAGCACATCTTTTTATAACTATATATGCATTTGGTGAACGTATTGATTGCACAGTTAAATATTATTATTGTCATTTAGGTTTTATATATATTTATACATTTTCTGATCATTTATTATTATACTATTGCTGTCACACCATACCCAGCGCAGTCCTTTTCTGTATATGATATATATATATATATATATATTGTATATCTATAGAGAGAGAGAGGGAGATCTCAGTATTTACACACACACACAGAGACTGTGTGTATGTGATATATATAATATAGAGAGAGAGATATAGAGATAGTATATGTGTGTACATATATAGATCTATAGATATTATACATACACACATAGACAAAATATATATTCATTCTCACTTACATATTAATATCTCTTACAATATTTTATACATGATACATGTAACATGATGAAGTATGAATGAAGATTATGGTAAGTAGATTTCTTAAAGGCTCAATACACAATAACACATTACATGAAACAGTAGTTAATGTGAAATGGTTAAGTAATAATGTTGTATATAAAACATCTCTCATACATGACACTAAACTAGAATACTCAAGGTGTTAAATATACACTTAACTTGACCTAAGTGAATGTCATATTACATTAAATGCAAGTTTGGGCCTAATGTCTTATCAGTAACCAACTGATTAATAATATGTTCTGAAACATGCCTTAAATTATTCACTGAATGCATTTGTAACATTCATATCTGTACAAGGACATACTTGAATGTTTGCAACCATCTCTACATGATCATACATACACTGTGCATGAAAGAGTATGCATTAAACACCACAACATCACAAAAATGTTTTAGTGAAGGTTGTTATTTCTTTTTTGGTTACTTTTGAGAGCAGTCACAGGCCTGCTTGTTGCCTTTGTGATTTCTTTCCCTGTGCCAAGTACTCCTCGGCTTCACTGTAGCACTTGTTGTTGTGCTGTGGCACTGGTTCAGGGGCACTTGTTGTGGGCTGTGGCACTGGTTCAGGGGCACTGTTGTGGGCTGTGCACTGTTCAGGGGCACTTGTTGTGGGGCTGTGGCACTGGTTCAGGGGCACTTGTTGTGGGCTTGTGCACTGGTTCAGGGGCACTTGTTTGTGGCTGTGGCACTGGCACTGGTTCAGGGGCACTTGTTGTGGGCTGTGGCACTGGTTCAGCACTTAAGATACATTGCAACACTGGTGGAGCACTTTCTTGTGTGTGTGTTTTTGTCTTCTTCCAAAAGCTGGTGATTTGTAATTGTTGACCAATCTTTCTTTTGCGTGGCTCATTTGTAGGTGTCGGTTCAATATTTGGAACAGATGATGAAAACGGTTGGATGTTGACAGGGACCTGCACAGAAGTGACATCAAGTGTACCAGAACCATCTTGAAGGGGTGAATGATGTACTGATAGTCTGGAGAAAAAATACCACCACGTAAAGATCCATCCTCTGATGGGTTATACTGGAATTCCTGCTCTCTTGCTGTACTCCTAAACTGATTGGCTTGGCTTACATTCAGAACCAGTGCTTGTACAGTGGCGGCCGACCTGAGTCTAAATCGGCTATATCCGCGGCTCTCAGATTATCCCGGTTAGGTGCGTTTTTTTGTCGTTTTCGCCCGCAGTGAACTGCGTTATTTTCGCGTTCGTGATATTAGCATTTTATTCTCGCTGCCTGCAATACTGCAATGCCGTGTAAAAACTCAGGGGGGCATTTGCGAGCTGTTGTCTTGGAAGTCTAATACCTTTGCGGTTCAACCTACGTCAGTACACAGTCTGTGTGCGCGCGCAGTAATTGTAAATTTGCATATTTAAAGTATACAGTACATGCATTTGCAGTGTCTATGCGTTTCAACAATTTTCAAATGAGACATACTGAGACATACTGTAGTATGTCTCAGTATGTCTCATTTGAAAATTGTTGAAACGCATAGGCGTGTACTGTACTGTAACAATGTCACATTTCGGCATATACAGCGCTCTCCCCTCGCTCAGGATAATTAACTGCACTGCAGGGTATTTCAACTTCTTATCTTCTCTACAATGCAGTACATCTCTCTCACACCATTCCTTTGAACGTGTGTCTGGTTTCAATCGCATTCCTGCTTTACAGCAGGAATTTACTGCGCAGGCACCTGTAACTTCGCCTACCACTGCTTGCTTGCCTAAGTGAGTGACCAAAAAAATATTAATTTTTTTTTTTTATTGTAATTTTTTTTTCTCCACAAGCCTGCAAAAACCATCTTACTGTATTACGATATTCAATCTGTGCTGTAGCTTTTGACTGCGACCCTGTGTGTTTGACTGCACATGGTTGATTTGTGTGTTTTTTACGTACTGTATTTGGGGGTGTATTAGTATGATGAACTGCCTTTTGAAATTAAAGTATGTCTTTAGCTTTGTACTTCATGCAGCTGTACCCTGTAGCCCCCTCCCCCATGAACGCTAGCTCAAGGATTTGAAATTCCACGGAGTCGTTAATTTTCTGAATCTTGCGATTGTGTTCTTAATACGTCCATAGCCAAGCTACAAAGCCTCACTGCGCCTGCGTGTAATTCTCTTTGAGATGGGAATTTTGAGGCTTTGTTTACGGCAACGATTTGGAAAATCCCTTCTCGAATTTGATTTGCACAGAGCATCACCTCTCTATGCGCCTGTGTGTAATCCTCTTTCGGATGGGAGCTAGTTTATTCCTGCTCATGCGCCTGTAACTTCACCCACCACTGCTTGCTTGAGTGCCCCCCCAAAAAATTTTTTAATTATGATTTTTTAACTGTTATTTTATCCACAAGCCTGCAAAAACAATCTTGATATTACGATATTAAATCTGTGCGTTTGCCTGCACATGGATGATTTGTGTGCTTTTTATGTACTGTATTTGGGGGGTTTGGGGTCAAATTACAGTATTATGATGAACAGCCTTTTGAAATTACTGTACTCTACAGTATGTTATTTCTTTGAACTGCTGCACAACTAATCCTTCATCCCTCCCCCACGCACACACACACAAACTCTTATCGACAGACACCTCCACAGAGTCATTCATTTTCTGAAGTTAGT